>WOXC01005349.1:0-220000 GCA_011680675.1 Gymnobelideus leadbeateri | reverse complement strand
TTTCATCTTATTAGATTCAACCGAGTGCTCTGGCTTGTCAAGGTCTTTCTGGATCCTAATTCTATCATCCACTGGGTTCATGATCCCTCTCAGCTTTATATTCTCTACAGACTTAATGAACATGCCATATATACCTTTATCTAAGGCATGGATGCAAATGTTAAAAGCATATACAGGGTCAAATGACAGGAAGAGAAAAAATAGGTGAGCATTTGGGAAATAGATCACAAGCCTGGTCCAGAGGTATGATACGTTAATGATGGGGGCTTCAATGATCTAAGCATCTGCTGGAGCTCTCTCTGCCAAGAGCAGAGCACCTAATAACTTTGTGGCTCGAGCTAGTGAAAATGTTATCCTTCAAACAGAACCAACAAGGGAAAATTCTGTTCTGGATTTGATTCTGAATTGATAATTAATTTATGAAATTATGAAATGGTTCTTTGGGTACTTGCTGGGAAAGACCACAATTGGCAGTGGGAAATGGGACAGCAGTCATACTTTAATAAGGCACAGAGAAAGCAGTGAAAATGCTACAGAGATAGGTGGTGGCGTGGGGACAGGGAATGGGGTGTGAAGGAAAGCAGCATAGGGATGAGAATGAAGAGGAGAGGCACAAAGAATCATTTACAAAACCATGGATTAGGAGTGCTCAGCAGCATGGACCTGATGGGGCTAGAAAAGAGCTAAGGAGGTGGAAGTTTTAGGTTTCATTTTTATAGGGTTGGGTTTGTTTTGTTTTGTAACAAAACAGACATACTCCTAGCTGTGCCACTTGGGAGTTAGTCCATTAACATATTCAAATCATCTCAAAGTTATCAGTAAAACTTCAAAGTCATTATCTCAAAGTTATCGGCACCTTTTTGATATTCTGCTGGTCTGGATTTGGTTTTCAATTTACATATCACAGGACCAGAAACTTTAATAAGCAGCATCTAGATGGTTTTCCCTGATTGGGCACATATTACTAGGATGTGAATTTTAGGTTTATATATGCCACAATTTGTAAATTGTTGTATTACCTTTGATCTTCGGAATGTTTTGTACATGACTTCCAGGTTTGCCTTTGCAATCTTTTTCCTGCTAAAATTACTTACTGATTAGAAGGGCAGGAAATAAGCAGAGGACCAGAATAAGATACAATTTTATAAAATACAAATTTTCACTAACAGAGAGAAACTGGTTGCTAGGGTGGAAATTATAAGATACCTGGAGGGAGGTGACTACTTTATCCTAGAATATGTCATAGAAGAGAGGAAATGCAAGCATAATCTGACATGCACCCAAGATTGGAGAGAGGGGGCTGATAGTCACACTGTACTCTGACCTCATTAGAGTTCACCTTGAATATTGTGCTCATCTCTGTGTACCACCAGAGCAACTAGGTGGCAACTAGGATATTTGAAGAGCCTTTTTTTTTTTTTGCTTTTTTTGTAGGGCAAGGCAATTGGGGTTAAGAGACTTGCCTGAGGTCACATGGCTAGTAAGTGTTAAGTGTCTGAGGCTGGATTTGAAATCAGGTCCTCCTGACTGCAGGGCCAATGTTCTATTCACTGTGCCACCTTGCCACCCCCTGAAGAGCCTTGAATTGAGTCCATAATATATGTGGGTTGGTTGAAGGGATTGAGTCTACTTAGCCTGAAGGAAAAAAAAAAGGCTTTGGGATCATATGATAACCATTTTCAAGTATTTGAAGAGCCTCATATGGAGAAGGGATCATAGTTGTTGTTCAGTTGGGTCCAACTCTGTGATCTTGGCAAAAATACTGTAATGGCTTACCACTTGCTTTTCTAGCTCATTTTACAGATGAGGAAACTGAGGCAAATAGGGTTAAGTGATTTGTCATGGTTTCACACAACTAATAAGTGTCTGAGGCCAGATTTGAATTCAGAAAGATGAATCTTCCTGACTCCAGGCCCAGCACTCTATCACCTAGATATATCACCCAGCACCTCACCTAGCTGCTCTATGGAGAAGGGATTAAACTTGTTCTATTTAGTCCCTTGGGGTAGAATCAAGAACAACTGTAGAAGATGCAAAAAGGCAAATTTAGTCATGGCATCAGTAAAAACTTCCTAACAATTCAAGCTGACAAAAATTGAAATGGATTTTCTAGTGTGTTCTCCCCCACTGGAGGGCTTCCTAGAGCTTGAATGGCCACTTGTCAAAGACCTTAGAGTGGGGGTTCCTTCCTTGTATGAGTTGGACTAGAGAACCACTGGGGTCCCTTACAACACTCAGATTCTATGATTCTGTGACTCTGTGCTGCTGAATGAGAGAGACAGAGAGAGAGACAGACAGACAGAGAGAGAGAGAGAGAGAGAGAGAAATGAGAATAGTCTGTCATGACCTTGTTCTTCTTTGTAATTATAGCTTCCCTTTCTAGAAGTTTACCAATCATCTCTTTAATTTTCTGTTCTAGAATTTTCCCAGGAAATAAATTCAAGCTCATTAGATGACTATCACTTTCTCCTTTTGTCAATAAGGACATTTGTCTTCTTCAATCTTGTGGTACCTCTCCTGTTTCTCACGATCTTTGGATATTATTAATAATGTCTCAGTTCACACCTGCCAACTGTTATTGTTGTTAGTTTTCTTTTGTCTTTTAAAGATTAGAGGATGTAGTTTATCTGGACCAGGCAACTTGAATTCATCAAGGGCAAATAAGTACTGTCTCATAATGTCAGTATTAATCTTGGGTATCTATTCCCGTTCATCATTTTTGTTCTGACATTGCCAGTACAAAGCCATTCTCCTTAGCAGAGAAAACAGAAGCAAGATAAAAACTGAGCAGCTCCACCTTATCTTGTTTTGTTTTGGGTTTTTTTTTTTGCCAGTTATCATTGTTTCATCTATACCAAAGGTCTGATGGTTTCTTTGATCTTCATTTTTCTCCCAATATAATTAAAACTTTTTGTTGTCCTTAGCTTCTTTAGAGAAGGAAAATAAAATGTACGGTGATGAGTTCCTGGTCACCTCATATGGGGTACTCTCACCAATCAGGACTGAAGTGCCCTAGGGCAGGAGATGTAGTGCCTGGTCTCTGGCAGAGGGTGAAAGGAAGTCTTGCCAGTTACTTTCTCCCTTATCCTCTTGAGTCTTCCTCTTCAATTTCTACTCTCTAATCCTTTTTGATCCTCATTAATCCTGGTTAATCCTTTTATATCCTCCTTAACTGTCCTTTGATACTGCTTCTCTTTCAATTCAGAAGTAGGATCTGAACCACTATCTGGGCCAAGAGACTGCTCTTCAAATTTTCCTTGAATTCTTCCAAATTTCATCATACTATTCCCCAAAGTCAACCTCTGACCCATTTTCATGGTTCAAAACCCTCCAATTCACCTAATTTCCTTTTCATTCTTAGTTCTCATTCTCTTCTCTTCCTCTCTTTATCTCACAACTTTCTCGAAGAAACCAAAAGTAGAATTCCTTCATCATTTCTTTCAAGCCTTCTCTTCTCAAACCATCAACTCCACCCCTTTCCCTACTACCTTCGACCAAATGCCAAAGCAAAGGATCTCGATAATTACTTCAATGAAAAAAAGAAGCCATACATGCAAAGTTTTATTTTCTCCTCAACTCTATATTCCAAATCCCTTCAGCATCCTTCCCCACTCACTCCCTCTTTGCTTCAGTCCTAAAAGAAGAGGTGGCCTTTTTCCTTTGAAAAGTTAAGTCCTCTACTTGTTTCCTCCAGGAGTTTTCACCTTGTGTAGTAGGAGCAATATTCTAACCCTCCCCTGTAAGTTAGGCTGGTTTTTCTCTAAAAGGTATTGAGACATCCTGGAGACTGGCTCAGATTGACTTCTTCACTGCAAGAATAAAAAGCAGCCAGGAGGAAGTCCAGGGAAGCTCTGAAGCCTGACTGGTGGACCATGATGGGCTAACTAAGCAAATAAACTTTTCTCAGATCAATCAAATTAAGGAGTCCTCAATGCCTACCCTTCTGTTAGGGCTAAGCAAATCCCTTTCTTTGTTAACTGTTGAATGACTTATGGGTTTTTTATTGTGTTCCAATATCAAAACAAGCTACCAGGGAACTAACCTGTCAGGCCCAGCCCAGAATGCCTTGGACCATCTCCTCTCATTAATTTTCAATCCTTCTTTATCCACTGGTTCCTTCCCTACAAGTCCAGATTTCCATTATCCTCAAAAAACTTGCACTGGAGCCTCCCCTCCCCTTATGGTACCATTCCATATTCCCCTCCTTTATTCAGCCAAACTCCAAGTAAACAGTTATTCACATCCAGTCCTTCTAATCCAATCCAGAAGATTTGGGTTCAAAGCCCACCCCAGTTACTTACTAGCTGACCCCGAGCAAATTATTTCATGTCTCTGTGATTCAGTATCCACTTTGACCCTTATAAAAGGAGAACATTGGACAGATGGCCCTCTAAGATCCCTTCTATCCCTAAATCTACAATCCTATGTTCTCTTTAAATTTGACTTGAGAGACTTGTGGGAGAGAGAAACTGGAAAAGACCATCCATTTTGCAAGCCACACAGAAGGAAGTGCACCAGACAGGGTTGAATCTGATTTTGGAATACTTGTTTTCTCATCCCCTTCCTCTGGGACTTGAGTGGGCACTGCTACAAGACAGTAGTAGTTGGAAATGATGGGTGTAAGTAAGGTGAATCTTAGTGTGTAAATAAGATAGATTTTACAGTGTGTGTAAAGTGGATTTTTGTTATTATTTCTTAAAGTTCATTTTCCCAGGATCCATAGCCATAACAATCTCTTATTCCCAGGTATTAGATATGAGTTCCCACAGTTAGGGTTCAAAACATTTCCACCATGCTTGTGCAGCATTATATAATGATAAATAATATAAACATCCACTGTGACTGTGCAGTGAGGTATAGGGACGGGGTAATGCAAACTTATGGGGTTATTGCTGGCAATATGCCTTCTTTGCCGGTTGCCGTATAAAGCAGGAGGGCATTGGCCAGTAAATGGGGAACCTTGAGAGGAACCTTAAGGTTGAATGCACAAATGCTGTGTATGCCTCAACTGGCCTCCATTGAGGCTCAGGGGGACTTTAGGATTAAATGCATAAGTTGGAATGCCTTGTGTGCCTCAACTGGCCCCCACTTAGGCTTGAGGGGACTTAGGGGATTCACAAGTTGTGCCTGTCTCAACTGACCCCATTGAGACATAAAGGTAGCTGACCCTCATTCTTGACAGCCCCTGTGAGAAGGGTGATTAGGAAATGCTATAGGAGTTTGTCCTCCCATTATTAGCTTCTGAGAAAACTAGACTAAAATAAAGATTATTAACCCCTTCTTAGTGTCTTTCCTGTCTGACTAGATCAAGAGAGAACCTGTGCTAGCAGCCCTCCTGTGTGCTGTGTTTATTTGTCTTACAATGGGTCATTGGCTATAGGCCCCACCCCGCCTCCTGTATTAATTACAGAAGGAAGAAACAGAAGAAGAGAAAGAGATCTGACCCTTCTGGCTACTAACTCAATATGGTCAGTTGTTTACTCCCAATCTGTCCTTGATTATAAACAAAAATTCTGTGGCTGCAGACACTCTTGTTGTATGGTTAATGTCAGAAAGAATAAAAATTTGGAAGAAATTTCAAACCCTTGAAGAAGACAGGAGACATTATCCCTATGTCAGCATGACAAGATGACACAGGCATAAGGACAGACACTCATCCTATTTAGATTTCCCACAAACAAGAGAGATGCACTATAACCATATGTTTAGATAAAAATAAGTTTCCCATGAATAGTGGAGCAAATAAGCATATACCGTAATTTATATGACTCTAAAACTAATGTAGATAAGCCCTTGAGCTCCCCTGAAGAGAGAAGCATTTTGAGCCAACCTCTCTTTGATCAGCCTCATATCTAGTGGTAATAGAGAACCAGGGAGCTGCCCTTTTCATCCTTAATCCCTTTTGGAGTTCCAGAATACAGCTATTGCACATATATTTTGAATTTCATTTTCCAGGTTCATTTTGTAGAATGGAATCTCCTTCAGAACAAAGACCTGAGTTGAATCCCTGGGTCTCCTACTTGCTCCCTCAAATACTGTTTAAGGAGTGCTCATCCATTCTGGGTCTCACTTTCTTCACTTCCCCCATGGAGAGAAGCCATATATGTATATTAAACACCTGTTTGTACACAGAGTATACATATATGTATGTAGATATATGTGCATACATACGTACACACAAATACATATATAGTATATGCTCACAACAAAAATATATGCATACTATAATCACTATATAAATATATCAACTGTATTCTATATATTCCCCACAGAAATATATGTATATATTATATACTCACTATATAAATATACACAATTATATATATATACTCACTATGTAATATATATTTATATTACATAACCTATGTATTATGTATACTCACGATATAATATATTTATATATTATATGTGCTTGCTATATAATATATTTTATATAATATAAATTAAATACATATTTGTATACAGAGCATTTGCTGTGTGTATATGTAAAAACACATATGTACATATATAGTATATACTCACAATAAAATATATACACTATATATACTATAATACATTAAAATATATGTACACTATATATAGTACTATACTCACTGTATAAATATATATTACATAAACTTTATATATATATTCTATTTGTCCTCACTATATAAATATATACACATACTATATATACTCACTATATAAATACATATGCTATATATACTCCCTACATAACTATATACACATTATATACATATACTATGTATATTCACTACAAATATATACTCTCTATATGTGTGCATACATATATATATATATATATACATACATACCCATATGCTTTATCTACTCATTATATAAATATACACAAAGGACATCTAGATTGTGCAGTCGATAGAGCACTGGGCTTGGAAATCGGAAGACTCATCTTCTTAAGTTTAAATCTAGTCTCAGACACTTAGTAGCTGTGTGACCCTGGGCAAGTCACTAAACACTGTTTGCTTCAGTTCTTCATTTATAACTTGAGCTAGAGAAGGAAATGGCAAACCACTTTGGTATCTTTGCCACAAAAACCCTAAAATGGGGTTACAACGAGTTGGACATGACTGAAAAACAACTCAACAACAACATACACACATATTGTTCAGTCATGCCTACTCTATACAACTCCTTGGACTTTGTCCATGGAGTTTTCTTGATAAAGATACCAGAATAGTTTGTCATTTCCTTCTCCAGCATGTCTCCATTTGACAGATGAGGAACTGTAAGTATCTGAGACTGAATTTGAACTTAGATCTTCCTGACTCCAGGCCTGGCATTTTATCCACTGTGCATATACTACTTGCTATAAAATACATATTATATATAATATAAACAAAAGACCTATTTTGTGTAGTGCATTTTACAAAAATATGTATATATAGGATATTACTCACAATATGAATATATATAAAATATATAGTATATATTCAATAAAATACATACACTATATATTATATATGCTATATAATATATAATATATTTCTATGTAATATAAACTATATATTTCTGTATAATATATTTCTATATAATATAAACATCTACTTATGTTCAGAGCACTTTATAATATATTTCTATATAATATAAACATCTACTTATGTTCAGAGCACTTTTCCATATATACATACATGGGCACACACATACACATACATAGTGAGTTTTAGGTTGCACAATGGATAGAGTGCTAGGCCTGGAGTCAAGAAGACTTGAGTTCAAATCTGGCCACACTTACTATCTCTATGACCCTTAGCAAGTTACTTTATTCCTGTTTGCCTCAGTTTCCTCATCTATAAAATGAGGACAATAATTGCCTCTGCCTCACAGGGTTGTTGAAAGGATCAGATGAGATGATCTGTTCAAAGCACAGTGCTTAACACATAGCATGTGCCATATAAACGTTAGTTATATATAAGATTTTTTTTTTTTTTTTGCTTTTTGGAGGGGCAATTGGGGTTAAGTCACTTGCTCAAAGTCACACAGCTAGTAAGTGTTAAGCTTCTGAAGTCGGGTTTGAACTCAGGTCCTCCAGACTCCAGAGCCCGTGCTCTATTCACTGTGCCACCTAGTCACCCAGTTATATGTAAGATTAACAGGAATCTGGCACATGTGCAGACCCCATAAGGTGAAGAGCTTCCTCACACGGAGGAACTAGGCAGCCTGTTTTCAGTAGAGTCACGATGACATCTAAGCTAAGTGTCTTAGTGAAACTGAAATGTGTGTAGAGATTCTGTAACTGGTTCCAGTCAGCTAACCATGTATCAAAGAGGAGGCTCTTTGGGGAATCTCAGTAATTTCTTTACTTATGGTGTGCAATGAGAGACTATGCTGTGTGGGAAGAGGCATTGAGGCCTTGTGACCTCTAAGAAATCAGTCTTTATCCTTATCCTCTGAATTTGTTCTTTTCCAACCTATTGTTGTTTGTCCTTTGTTCTTGAAGAAGACCGATGATATCAGGAGGGTGATATCAAAATGTATGTGAAAGATCACTTTAAATCACTAATAACCAGCAAATTGGCAAAGATGAGTAATGGTAGAAAATAGTTGTTGGAGGGACTGCCGGAAGCCAAGCATATCAATGCACTGTTGGTGGAGCTATGAATCTTTTCTGTAAAACAATTTGTAATTAGCCAATAAAAGTCACCAAACTGGGGGCGGCTAGGTGTCGCAGTGAGTAGAGCGTCGGCCCTGGAGTCAGAAGGACCTGAGTTCGGATCCGGCCTCAGACACTTAACGCACACACAAATAAAAACCTAGCCTTGTGACCTTGGGCAAGTTACTTAACCCCAATTGCCCTACAGAAAAGCAAATATATGTATGTATGTATATATTTCTATATTAGTCATGTTGTAAAAAGAAAAGTTTTAAGATCTTTACAAATATCTCATTTGACCCTCACAACACCTCTATGATATTGATGCTATTATAATCCCCATTTTACAGATGAAGAAACTGAGACACAGAAAAATTAAATCACTTGCCCAGGGTCACACAGCTAGAAACTGAGGCAGAATTTGATTTCAAGTCTTCCAGACTACAAGTCCTGTGTTCTATCCACTGTGCTACCTAGCTGCTTTCTGGGAGCCTGTCCTATATCCGTTAGGGCTTGGGAGGAATATTAAATGAGATTTGGTATTCGGAAGTGTTTTGAAAACTGTTTTTAAAAAGTTAACACTTTGACACCCTCTAACAAGTGAGCCCAGATCAGTTTATCAGATTAGCTAGGTGTGAGCTAACAGGAAGCCTTATTTGGGTGGCTGAGAAATCCAGGGCTTTCAAGTGTGGAGAAGGGTGTAATGTTTTGCCTAGAAGGGGTCTTATAGAACAGGCCCTTGAGTAGTCAGGGAAAGCTTAATTCTGGGTACCTTAGGGCCGGGAGGACAGAGAGGGAGGTAGTGGGGTCCCAGAAAGGGAAGGCAGTGGTAGAAAGCTAAAAATAATTCTGGCCTACTTCACAGCTCTGCTCAGTTGGGGCCCTACTAAAGGGCCAAGACCCAGCAGCTGCAGCATGGAGGAATGGGGGTTGGGAGGAGAGAGGGGAAGGCAGGGCACAACCAAACTAGAAGCCTAAGAGGACTGGAAAGCACCTGATTTTTCTGTGTCCATTTTTAAATTTAGCAATGAGGATTATTAGAGCAGTCCAAACCTGTTCTGAAGGACAGATTCATGACCTGGAGAGGGGTTGACCTCTCCCACTGAGGGAACTGGGCTTAGGTGAATCACTTCAGTCCTGAGGAATGTTGATCCCCAAAGAGAGGAGAGCAGACTTTTCACAAACTCCCTGGCCCAGTATACTCACATCTTGGAAGAGGATGCCAGGGAAAATCTCTTACAAAGTTTAGGGAAGGCTAGAATCTAGGACCTCCCTAAGAGATTAAAAGGATCCTTCTGGAAAAGTATACAATATTCAAAGTGGATTAGTTATATGATAAGACTCTCCTTGAAAGATACTTCATTGTTTTGAACCTCAGTTTCCTCAGCTCTAAAATGGGGATAACAGTTGTATAGCTTGCTTGGGGTTGTGCTAAAGAATGTTGCTATAGCAGTATGAGCTATGGGCGGGGGTTGGCAGACAGAGTAATAATAGCAGGAGAAAAGTGGATAGACAGTCCTTGGAGCCACAAAGGCTCTGGCCTTTGACCTGGGCTAGTCTCTTAACCCCTCAGTGTCCCAGGCAACTCAGACTATAAATTGCAGAGCAGGTGTCAATCTGTATTAATAGAAGCTCCCTACAATGATAAATCTCAAGTGTGTTAGGAGAAATCTCTCCCAGAGTCTCAGGCCATTTGGATTGCGCTAGTTGTTTCCCTTAAAAGGTGTTAAAACTGTCGATTCAAACCATTGGAAAAACTTCCTGATCAACCTGAGTAGGAAAACAGCCAGAACATTGGGGGGAGGGGAGGAAAAAGGGGAAAGAGGAGGAAATAGTGAAGGGAAGAATTATTTACTAAGTACCTACAATGTACCAGGTGCTGTGCTAAGTGCTTTACAAATAACCCATCTGATCCTCACAAAAACCCTGGGAGGTAGATGCGGCTATGATCCCCATAAAATTTGAGGAAACTGAGGCAGGCAGCAATTAATTGGCCTGCTTAGGGTCACAGAATCAGGAAGTGTCTGAGGCTGAATCTGAACTCAGGTCTTCCTGACTCCAGGCCTACCACTTTATCCACTGCTTTACCTAGTTTCCTCCTAAGGCATGAGGGGCTCTAACTGTTCTCTCAGTCTTGATCAGGGGATAAATAAGCAAGGGAAAACCAGAAAGAGGGAAGATGTCATCAACTAAATCAACACTGTATCTTCAATCAATGTCTGGATAAGGCTCCTTTTGTTAAATGTTACATAAAGTATCTCATTCTGCTCCAGTCTCAACTTCAGGTCAGCCCAGTCTGAGGCAGGCCTGGCCTACTACATTTGGCAACAGTGGTGCAGAAGTGGAAAAGAATGACCTCACTGAAGGAGACAGCAGGAGGATGTGCAATGCAGAGGCCTTCCTGATTCCAATGGTGCTTCTGGTGATGTTGACCACTTATTACAAGACATTCCCATTGGATGGACACTCACTTTGTTTCTACTCTTTGTGATTGTTATTGTTGTTCAGTCATTTCAGACTCTTCACGACCCTCTTTGAGGTTTTCTTGGCAAAGATACTAGAGTGGTTTACCATTTCCTTCTCCAGATCATTTTACACATGAGGAAACTGAGGCAAACAGAGTTAAGTAACCTACCCAAGGTTACACAGCTAGTTAGTGTCTGAGGCCACATTTGAACTCAGGTCTTCCTGACTCCAGGCCCACTGTCACCTAACTGCCTGAGTCAAGTAAAAAAAAAAAAAAGTGCATCTGTGAATTTTGGGGTATATTTTAACAGAGTTATAACTAGGGATTTTCTCACCAAGAACAAGGATTACCTTTCATGCAAGACTGCAACATAAAGGGAACCCTCAGAGTCCATAAGGAAGGCATACATCTCCCCATAGAGAGGAACAGAGGGGCCATAGGGCCACTGCTAGAGAGGGTACACTCTTTCCTGCTAAGGAATCTTGATATTTAGTTGTTTCCCACCCTGACAATTTGGCCTACAGTCAATTCTTTCTTCACATTTGTCAAGAAGTCATATTACCAAGAGGTTGGGATGGAAGTGTGGTGGGTTGGGTTGTAAAACTGTAAATCTTACAGAAAATGGATAGCTGCTTTAGGGGAGGGGCCCCAAAGAGGGCTCAAAGCCAACCCCTCCTTCTCCTCCCTTCAAAATACACAAGAACTGGAAAGAATATTAGAGGTCATCTAGTCCAATTTCCTTAATTTTACAGAGAAAGAAACCTGGACCCCAGAGAGAAATATCATTATTTTGGTAATGTTTACTGTGTATTGCCAGCTTGTTCTCAAAAAATAATCTACATATTTGCAATTAAGCAGAGTCAGGTGGAGTTCATGTCTCACAGACTATAGGGCTGGAAGGTACCTTAGAGAACAGCTTGTATGACATCCTCATTTCATGAAGGAGAAAAGACAGAGAGATCTGGGGTTAGTTGCCACATCAGGGCCCAGAATTCTCAGTCCATGTTCTTTTAGAGGTCATGCACGGTTTGCTTTTAATCTTTATACCTCCAGCACCAAGTACAGTGCTTGGTAGTTAGGAAGCCATTAATAACTGCTGATTGAATTGAATTTAGGGACAGATTCATGATTTCACATAGAATCCTCCTTTTTTGTTCTGCTATGTATGGAAATGCTCTCCCTTTTTGGTGTCTAAGTTGAGAATGCTTTTTAATTTAAATTAAATTTTTATAAATTATAATTTATATTTATAAATTAAATTTTAAATAAAATTTTTTATTTAAATTTCAGCTGGGTTGTTGAAATTTGGCTCCCTCTGAGGCATCTATGGAGGCACTAGCCCTTCCAGAGTAGCCTATTCTCATAACTAATTCAAGTCAATATGCATTTATTAAGTGCCTATTGTGTGCCAGACACTGTATTAAGCACTGGAAATACAAAGAAAGGCAAAAAATAGTCCTTGTTCTCAAGGAGTTCACCTCTTAATGGGATAGACAGCATGCAAACAACTGTGTACAAAATAAGATATCTACAGGATAAATTAGGGGTAAGTCTCAGAAGAAAAATACTAAGATTAAGGAAGACCTGGAGAGGCTTCTTGCAGAAGGAAGCCAGGAGGAAGAGATAGTGATGGAGATAGAGAGGTACATGCTTAGGAGATAGCCCAGGAAAATGCCTGGGGTCTTATGTAGAATGTCTTTTATGTAAGGAAGTCAGTGTCTGAATCTCAGAGTATGTGGAGAAGAATAAAATGTAAGAAGACTGGCAAGGTAGGAAGGGACCAGGTTATAAAGGGCTTTGAAAGCTGAACAGTATTTTACATTTGATCCTGGAGGTAATGGAGACAATGGAGATCACTGAGTGGGGCCCTCAATATGGTCACAGAGTGTAGTGGGGAGAAACTTGAAGCAAGAGACCAACCCGTTCACTATTGCAATTACACTGCTTAGTGTAAAATTGGGAAAGGAGTACGACAAGGCTGTATATTGTCCCCTTATTTATTTAAGTTATATGCAGAGCACATCATGTGAAATGCCAGGCTGGATGAATCAAAAGCCGGAATTAAGGTTGCCAGGAGAAACATCAACAATCTCACATATGCAGACACTAGCACTCTGATGGCAGAAAGGGAAGATGAATTAAAGAAGCCTCTTGATGAGGGCATAAAAACTGACCTGAAGCTTAACATCAAAAAAATCTTGGCAACTGGTCCCATTACTTCCTGGCAAACAGAGGGAGAAGAAATGGAAGCAGTGTCAGATTTTATATTCTTGGGCTCAAAGATCACTGCAGACAGCAACTGCAGCCATGAAATTAAAAGACGCTTGCTCCTTGGAAGGAAAGCTATGGCAAATTTGGACAGCATACTAAAAAAGCAGAGCTATCACCTTGCTGACAAAGGTCCATATAGTCAAAGCTACAGTTTTTCCAGTAGCAATGTATGGCTGTGGGAGTCAGATTAAGAAAGCCAAGCACTGCAGAATAGACACTTTTGAATTGTGGTTCTGGAGAAGACTTCTGAGAGTCCCTTGGATAGCAAAGAGATCAAATCAGTCAATACTTAAAGAAATTAATTCAGGCCATTCACTGGAAGGTCAAAACTGAAGCTGAAGTTTAAATACTTTGTCCACATAATGAGAAGATGGGACTTACTGGAAAAGATGTTGGAAAAGGTTGAAGGCAAAAGAAGAAGGGGATGGTACAGAATGAGATGTATAGATAGTGTCATGGAAACAATATACATGAACTTGGACAGACTTTGATAGATAGTGACAGATAGAAGGGTCTGGTGTGCTATGGTCCATGGGATCACAAAGAGTCAGACACTGAGTGACTGAACAATAACAACAACAATACTGCTTGAGGTAATGAGGGCCTGTACCACAATGGTGTTACGGGAGTGAAGAAGGTGGATACAAGAGATGCTAAGATAAAAACAGCAGAGCTGTTGCCAAGACAGCAACTGATCGGATATAGAGGGTGAGAGAGAATGAAGAATCAAGGATGACACTTGGGTTTGAAGTCTGAGTGACTAAAACAAAAATGGTGCCCTTGACAGTAACAAGGAAGTTAGGAAGAGAGGAGAGTTTGGGGAAAAAAGATAATGAGCTCAGATTTAGACATGTTAAATTTAAGACGTGTATTTAACATCCAGTTTGAGATATCTGATAGGCAGCTGGAGAGGTGTCTGGAATTCAGGAGAAAGGGTCAATAAATATGTCTGAGAATCATCAGCATGGAATAATTAAATCCATGGGGGCTCATGCAATCACCCAGCAAAATAGCACAGTGGGAGAAGAGAAGGGGACACTGGACACCCATAATTAACAAGATGAATGAAGATCCAGCAATGGAGAGAGAGAACGGACAATCAGGTAGTTGGAGAACCAAGAGACAGCAGTGTAATGAAAATCCAGAGAGAAGAGAATGTCAAGGAGAAGAGGGTCATGTCAAAGTCTTCAGAAAAGTCATGAAGGATGACCGAGAAAAAGCCATTAAATGGCACATAGTAGGTGCTTGATAAATGTTGATTGATTGATTATAGAGAGTTGTTTTTGTAGTTTGAATAATAAAATCAGATATCAGAATGAAAAGAGTTAAGAGAAATAAGAGGAAATTAATGAAAGCACAGATTATAGATAGCCATTTCATGGAGCCTAACCACAAAAAGGAAGAGAGATAAAGGAGGATAGCTAGCTGGTTTGGCTGGATCAAGTGAGAATTTTTTTTGAGGATGGATGAGAAACAGGTGTGTTTGTAGGCAGTAGAGAAATAGCTAGTAGATGGGATGAATGAAGATTAATGAGAAACTAGGCACAATAAAGATGGGAGGGAATGTGATCATTTGTCCATCTAGAGGGTTACTTGAGTGAGGAGAAGACCCACCTCATTGTGTGAGACAGGGATGAAGGAGAGCAGTGGCAAAAGGCATCTGGATGGTGTGAAATGAGGAGGAGAGAGTAAGAGGGAGTTTGCAGCAAATTACCTCAAAATTTTCAGGGAAGTATTAAAGTTTTCAGCTGAGAGGGTTGGGGAAGAAGAAGCCATGGAAGACTTGAGGAGCAGTGAAAAGATTTGGAAAAGCCATTGTTGTTGAGTGAGTGGGACAGTGAACTGATTAGGGAGGTACAGAAGCATCACTTTGCCGGAGGGGACAAATTGTAGTGGACCCAGGTGAGAAGATGGGGAGAGTCTTCCAACTTTCCAACTTTCCAGGGTCACTCTGGCCCCAAGCTCAGAGGCCTCCCTGCCCCCCCCCATCTCCCCCAACTGTTAGGAAAATGTAAGAAGTATGAGAAAGAAAATCTTCCAGGGAACATAGATCCTGAAGATCAGAAAAGCAGAATTATCTCCAGAAAAGCATAGCTCTAGTACAGAGATTTGGGAGTTAGTTCCTTCCCCTGCCTTCTCTCACTTAATTACCCAGATACACCTCCTAATTCCTCCCTCACTGATGAGCTCCTAGAACTGGGGAAACATTTCTACTTCCTTATGGCAGTTTTACCCCTGCAAGGGACCCAGGATTCCCCACCCTTCTGTCCAATCACCAGGTTATATAGAAACTCAATACTACAGGAACTTTTTCTTTCCATCTATGATCTCCTGGGCATATACATGGCCAAGGTGAGATCTTTGTGTCAAAGGGTACGAATAGTTAAATGACTTTTCTCACATAATTTCAAATTGTTTTCCAGAAGGGTTGAACCAATTCACAATTCCACCAACAGTGTATTAGTGTATCCATCTTTCCCCAGACTTCCTAATTATTTCTATCTTTTATCATATTTTTTTCAATTTGAAACTAATTTTGTCTTAATTATTATTGTGGTTGTATTAGGTAAAGATTGCTATTAGGTTTAAACTGCTTCAAATATAAGTACTATCAAATATTCTGTTTGTAAAATAATTGTTTTGGAATATATTCACAAAATTTGTGAGCAGTCTAGCCTTTTTTGATTTTCATGACCGACTTAGTCATTCCTTTGCAAGAAGCCACATTGGATGGGAGAAAGGAGAGAAATCCTATCCTCTCTGTTGCCAAGAAGACCTAGGTTCAAGTGTCACCTCTGGGGGGTACTAGCTATGTCACTGGGGGGTACTAGACAAGTCACTGCCTTTCCTAGTAGTTGCCAAACTGCTTTGGCAGAAGGGGTTTCCTAAACTAGTGAAATTCCAGGTCCCAAACTAAGAGCTTTCCCGGTTTCCCTTCATAAATTCCCTGGCACAAATAGCTAACATTTCTATAGCACTTCATGTTCATTATCCAATGAAATCATTTCCTTGAGAGCAGGGACTGCTTCATTTCTGTCCTTGTATCCTCAGTGCTCAACATGGTGCCTGATAAATAGTACTCGCTTAATAAATGCTGGTTGAACTAAAATAGATCATCTCTTTTGATCCTTGCAACAACCTGAAGGAGGTAAAACAGGAATTATTGGCCATTTTTCAGATGAGGAGATGGAGGTTTTACAAAGGGATTTGACAAAGTTCACAATTCGCTTTCCCTCTCTGGGGCTCTGTTCTATCATCTGTAAAGAGAGGGTATAGAACTAGACAGTCTCTAAGATTCTTTCAGCTCTAAAGTTTAAAGCCAGATGATGATAGAACAAAGACTGGAACTCAAAGCTCTAGGCTCCTCCCATCGAGATGGATTACAATCTGATCACTGAGGAGAAAGAAAAGGGAGTGGTGACCTAATGGCAAGGACACTGGATATGGAATCCAAAGGCCTGAATCAGGTCCTGGATCTGCTATTTCTTAGTGGAAAATTGATCAGATGACTTAACCTCTCACTTTCAGTTTACTCATTTGTAAAGTGGGGATAATAATTAATACCTACCTCACAATAAAGCTGTTGTGAGGATCAACCAAGATAATGTATGAAAAATGCTATGATAAAACAATACATAAATATCAGTTATAGGATTACAACAGGAGAGAAATAAGAATACAAGGGAATATAACATAGGGACAATTAAATGGAACAGGCAAATGTCACTGCAGCTCAGAGGAGAGAGAGGAATATCACTGAAGACCAGGTTAGCAGGGAGACTTTCTGGAGGAGGTGAGCCTTAAGGTGGGCCATGAAGGAAGACCAAGACTTAAGAGTGTAGAGGAAAGAAGGAAAGGTATGCCAGGTGATACTAAAGGTTTCAGCGAAGGCAAGGTGGTAGGAAAGTCAGTAAACCAATTTGGATGAGATATAAGATTCAGAAGACACAACAGATGTTTGTGGATATACAAAAGGGGAGGTAGATTAGATTGGAAGGGTAAATTGGACTCAGATGGCAGGCTAAGGACTTCAGAAAGGCCAGCCTTTTTCCTAGAAACAATGAAAAGTTATTGAATATTTTCGAAGTGTTGGGGGTGGGGTGATTGGTGTCATGATGATTTTGAAAGATGACCCTGGCAATGGTGTACAGGATGAGTTGTCAGGAAGAAGATTAGGGACTAGGGAACCATTATTAGCATGTTTCACCTTCTGCAGAATGTTAAGGAGAAAGAAATTCCCATTTCCCTGAGGTGGTGGAGACAGTGACTTCCCTTTAGGCTAGGGCTATAGTTCCAAAACAAAAGGAGAAAGAGTTATTCCTCCAGTCTAAGCAAGGCCATGGAGGGTGTAGGGAAGCAACTGTAAATGGAAGAGATGGGGAGGAGGGGTGAAGCAACATTGGAATGGGATGGAAAATCTCCAGCTCCCTTTTAATCTCTTGTCTAGCCCAGCTGCCTTCAACTGACAAATCAGATTAACCAGCAGCTGTTCCCTGGGTCTGGGGACAGAGATGGGGACAGTGTGGGGGAGGAGCCAAGTAGGATTGAATGATATATTTAGGAAGGCTACCACTGAACTATGGCTGGGCCAGATTGCCCAACTATTGCTCTAGCCTATGGGGAGGGGTCTCAAAGACTCTTAGTATGCATGAGCCTTAGAGATCATCTGGTTCAATTCCTTCATTTTGTGGATGAGGAAACTGAGCCCCAGAGACATAAAGGAACTAGGCCTCATTCAACATAAATCACAGATTAGGGACAAAAAGAGGGGGCCATATTGCCAGTGGGGAGTGGCAAGGAGTCTGTGTGGGGCCCTCTCCTCCCAGTATTAAAGATGGGGGCAGAGGGGGAAAAGGAGCATAGGGCTAGCTCTCTCTAAAGGCAGGTCTAAGAAGTATAATTGGGAACTGCCTTAAAATGTCCCACACCACCAACCTACCCCAATGTAAAATTCCCATGATTACTGAAGTGGTTCCCACCTTGTAGCCCTGGGGTGTGGAATAGTCAGCTGGGGGGAAAGAATTCATATATCTGCCAAAAGATGTCATTTTGGTCTTTAACACCAAGAAAATAGTCAACGTGACTCAGTATAATCTACTAGTCAATCTACAAGAATTTATTTATAATAAATAAGCAAACATATCCTCTGTAAACCGAATAGATCATTCTATTACCTTTTTTGGGTAGATGCTGTTGCAAATATCATAGCTCTAAAACTAGAAGGATCCTTTAGAGATCATCTGGTCCAACCCTTCATTTTACAGACTTTGAAGCCAAAAAAGTTTAAGTGACTTGGTCAAGGTCACATAGCAAGTGGCAGAGGCAGAATGAAAATTTGTTTATTGATTCATAGTCACATTTTTGAGAATAAACTAGAATGCACAAATTGCCTGTTATGTGCCAGGCACTGTGCTAATCACTGAGAATGCAAAGAGAAAAAACAAAAATGGCCCCTGATCTCGAGGAATTCAAGTCTAATGGGGTCAACAACGTGCAAACAGCAATGTACAAACAAGATGTATACAGGATAAATTGGAGGTAGTCTTAGAGGGAAGGAACTAAGATTAAGGAAGACCATGGAAGTCTTCTTGCAGAAGGTGGGGCTTGAAGGAAGCCAGGAGGTAGAAATGAGGAGGGAAAGGGAGAGGCATGGGGGACTGTAATAGTAATGAAATTTGAAGATCCCTTTGTATTGCCAAGCTGACAGGTACTTAGCACCTAATTTCAAATTAAATCTCTGAAAAGAAACAGGAGGTATGAACCCCTGTTGCTGACATAACAGGAAGGGGATGAACTGGGAGGAACTAATACCTATATAAGGAAGAGCACAAGCTGGACAGACAGAATTTCCTGGGATAAGCATCATGGAGGCAGAGCAGCTGCTGCCAGGGAGAGAGAAGAGAACTGAGAACTGAACTGAGAACTAACTGAGAAGAACTGAGAAGAGAAATGAGAACTGAACTGAGAATGGAGAAGAACCGAGAAGAGAACTAAGAACTGAGAACTGACACAGAACTCAGATTTGTGGTGGCAAAACTCAAACTTGTGATGGAAAGACTTCCAAGGGCCAACTGGAGCTGCCAAAGACTGAGGAAGCATGACTGTGGTGCCAGTATTTTGTACAAATGTGGTTGTGGTTTTGTTAAGCCTTGTCTTCCCAGGAACAGAGACTGTGAAGGATTTGAGATGGACTGGACATTGTGAGCTCCAATGTGGAGCAGGAACTGTACAGAGAGCTGGAGAGCTGGACAAGGAGCATCAAGCTGTCTGCCTTTGAACTCAGGTGGCAGCTGCTTATCACTAAAATGGCCACATAGTTTTCACCAAAAAAGTACAATCATTTAGTAACTCAATCATGGCCATTTTAGTGATAAGTTGTTGAGTTGTGACATGATGAATGCTCTACCTTGATTTTCTGTGAATGTTTTGCTCTGATTTATTACTGAATAATTAGAGAGTTTGCTATACTATGTAATCAGAATCTTGAAAGCTGTTTACAGCAGCAGTCCTCTGGGAAGTTGTTTGTGCATGGCTTTACAGGGACAGCCAGCGAAAATGCCCAGATTCCCCATATGGAGGGTTGTGTAAAAAGAACAGCAAAGAGGCAATGTCATTGGATCAAGGAGTACATGGAATGGAGGAAGGTATAAGAAGACTAGAAAGATATGAGGGGACTATTTTATGAAGGTCTCTAAAAGCCAAATAGAAGATTTTCTATCTGATCCTGGAGACAATAGGGAGCCACTGGAGTTTGTTAAATAGAGAACTGAGATGATCAGACTTGTGCATTAGGAAGCAATTTGATAACTGAACGGAATGTGGAGAGACATGGGTCAGGGAAACCAACCAGGAGGCTAATATAATAATCCAGGTATAAGGTGATAAGGGCCTGCGTCAGGGTAGTGACAATATCAGAGGAGAAAAGAAGGCACAGATGAGAGATGTTGTGAAGCAACAGGACTTAACAACTAATTGGATGTGGGGCAGTGAAAGGGAAGACTCTAGAATGACACCTAGACTGTGGACCTGAGTGACTGGGAAGATGGTATCCACCACAGTAACAGGGAAGTTAGAAAGAGTGGAGGGTCTAGGGGGAAAGGGGAGCTCAGTTATGGACATAATGAATTTAAGATGTCTACTGAAATCCGGTTCTAGAATATCTAAGAGGCAGTTAGAGATGTGAGACTGGAGGTCAGAAGTGAGGCTAGGGCTAGATATATCATCTGGGTAAAATGATCATTGAAACCATGGGAGCTAATGAGATCACCAAAGGAAATAGTATAATGGGAGAAGAGAGCCTGGAAAGAGTCTTGGGTGACACTCATTGTTAACAGGCACAATGTAGATGAAAAGGACACTGAGACGGAATGGTCAGACAGATAGTAGGAAAACCAGGGGAAAGTAATATAGGAGTGTGCTGGATTCAGCTTGTACCAGCTTATAAGAAGAGTCCCCAAGGAAGTTGGGGTATCAGGAGGGAGCCCTGTCTCAGAAAGTGTAAGAAGATGGAGTGGGGTGGCTAGGTGGTGCAGTGAGTAAAGCGTCGGCCCTGGAGTCAGAAGGACCTGAGTTCGGATCCAGCCTCAGACACTTAATGCACACACAAACAAAAAACCTAGCCATGTGACCTTGGGCAAGTTACTTAATCCCAATTGCCCTCCAAAAAAAAAAAAAAAAAAGCAAAAAAAAAAAGAAGATGGAGGGAATAAGAAAAGAAAAGGTTTAGGATATGATCTAGTTATTTTCTTATGGAGCAAGCATTTCAGAGAGCACAGTGCAAAACAAAAGGATAATAAAACCTACCTTACCTCCAATTCAACTCAATTCAATTCTATAAACACTTTTTAAAATCCGATTATGTATAAACTACAGTGACAAAAAATGGGGGGAAACCACTCAAATCTGGCTTCAGACACATCCTAGTTGTGTGACCTAGGGAAAGTCACTTAACCCTGTTTGCCTCAGTTTCCTCATCTGTAAAATGAGCTGGAGAAGGAAATGGCAAACCAGTCTACTACTATCTTTGCCAGGAAAACCCCAAAAGGGGTCACAAAGAGTCAGACACAACTGAAAAATGACTAAAACAACAATCATATATATATATATATATATATATACATATATATAATATAATATATATATATACATAGTGCTTAATAAGCCCTAGATCAATGTCAATTAATATCATCATTATCATTTTTATTATAAGGACCATAGATCTAGAGGTGGAAGAGGCCTCAGAGCCAACCTAGTCCAACACACTCACTTTACTATTAAGGAAACTGAGACTGGAGAGGTTATGTGATTTGTATAAGGTCACATAGATAGCAAGCATAAAAGGGGGGGGGGGGCGTTAAATCTAGGTTTTTTGACTTCCCAGTCAGTGCTCTTTGCATAGTAGCTTCCATTGAATATTTAGGATTCTTGGAGCCCCTATGCTGATCTTTTCAATTTGGAGGGTATGCCTGGGCTGGAAGCTAGACAGAACTGCACAACGGAGGAGGAAAAGTACCTGAGCAAAGTGTGAGGCCAGCTAGATCTTCTTTCCTTCCCAGATTTTCTCCATAAACCACAGCAAACTTGTCATCCTAGAAGTTCACTTCATTCTGGGCCTTCTGACATTGGAAGTACATTCTGCCTCTGAGGGCCCTTCTGTTTTGGCAGCTCCTAACCAAGAACCTCCATTTTAAAGAAAGTGCCCAGGCCAGCCACATTTTCATTCCCCTCCTGATTCTCTGGACTTTCTCAGCCATGTCCCTTTCCTGCTATCTTCTCCATCCCACCTTCTCTTCCTCTCCCATTTGAACTCCCTCATTAGAATGTAAGATCTTTGTGGGCAGGGATTGTCTTTCTTTCAGCTTATATTTGTATTCCCAATATTAACCCAGGGTCTGGTACACAGTAAGTGCTTAATAAATGCTTGTTGAATTTTTAAGTAGTATAATAAGATTTCCTTCATAGTTGCTACAGGTCCTTTTACTCCCAGGTTCTAGTCTCATTATCTCATGGGAAAAATGATCATTTCCTCTTACATCTACGTGTTCTTGTGAATAACCTCAAGTTCATATTTAAATAAAAAGTTTAATTAGATTAGTAAGAGCATGGCAAAAAAAATCATGATGCGTTAGACACATGTGTCACAGGATGCAACAGCCTAGTCATTTCTCCAGCTTCAACACCCTCTTTCAGGTCAAGCACATTTCAAGTTCTTCAATCTCCCAGGATGCAAAAAAGAGACAACCCAGAAGTTCAATAGTTTATAATCAACCTCCTGTCTCCCAACGAAGCAGGAATGAATTCTTTTTAAAATCCTTATTATAAAGGATATCTTGCAGAAAGAGAAAGGAGGGAACAATTTCAAAACAAGTGTGATAATAAAGATAAAATATGTTGAAAAAAAGATTTTTAAAAAAATTTTTTGTTTTTAGGAATGAGATGCCAGTTAATTTACAACAGGTCATCCATACTTGTTTTAAGAAATGCTGCAGAAGCTTTTGGGGATTCTCTGGTCATATCTGCATGGGTGAACCAGACCACAGGATCTTTCAACTCCATAGATCCAAGGCTTCCAAATCCCAGAAACTCTACATTGCCTTTGTCTGATTTATACAACTTCCTAGGCCTGCAACCCCAGTACTACTCATGCTCCAAAGGCAAATCCATGAGGCACCACTTGACTTTCACAAATCTAAAAATAACATACAAAAGATACCAGTGTGCTTGAGTTATGGCCCAGGCTACCATATTTTCCACTTTCCTTTCTCCTTCAAATTCTACAACTCATGCATCTTGCATCACATCTATAAACCATGCTGGTATTGAACCCAACCAGAAAATGTCCCAGTATTGACAATTCCTTTGGAAGCACTATGTTCCAAAAGGCATTTTCTACATAGAGAAAACAAGAAAGAGAATTCACAACAAAAGGAGTTTTCTTTATATGCATTGCCTTAGTTGCAGTCACAAAATATAGGTCTAGAAGAGGACCCAGCATTGTCATGAGTTGGCATGGCAAAAAATTAATCATTTGGTATCTGATGAGGGCCTCTCTGATGAACCTAGCTAGGTTAATCCTCAGAAGATAGATATGCAGGCTAGTCTAATGCTGAACTTTAAAAAATAAAAAGGGGAAGAGTGCATTTTCAGCTTGGTCACAGAACCATAGATTTAGAACCGGAAGGGACCTTAAAAGTTTTCTAATCCAACTCCCTTATTTTAGGAAAATAAAGTCCAGAGAGGTAAAAAAAAAATCTACTCAAGGTCACCTAGGGAATAAGCACCTAGGGAATAATTCCCATCTAGGGAATAATTGGAGCTATGCTCCAAATCTAGGCCTTTTAATTCCAAATCCAGTCCCCCTAACCAACACCTTTTGTAGCCTTTTGGTATAGCTCTCACCTCCATTCTATAACAAGGCATTAAGGTAAGACAAAGGTCAAAGTATTACAAATTTCTAACTTGCTTCAAGAATTAGCTCTGATATCCTCTCCTTCAAGAAGTGTTTCCTGAGCCTTCCAATTCTTAATGCTGTCTCCTTCTTGAAATTACTTTGCATATATTCATCTGTGTATATATGTATTCCCCTTCTCTCTCCCAGTAGAATATCAGTTCCCTGAGGGAAGAAATATTTCATCTTTGTATTTATATACCTAGCATATGTGCCTTGCACATAGATAAATATTTTTGACTTGTATTGAATTGAATGAAGGGGATGGGCAGTAGGAGCCTGACAGTGACAAAGAGGACAGGAAGAGAAGGTGCTGTGCTGTTTGGAAGAAACAAAATCCAGCTGTGCACCCCTCTAATGGCCATGGTCAGAGCTGGATCATAGGATTTAGAGCAGAAAGAGCCATTGGAGATTATCTAGTCTGACCTCATTTTACAAATGAGGAAACTGGCCCAGAGTGATTCTTCTGTCTTCCCAGTCCATCCTCTTCTGTACACATCTATTCCTTTTGATTTAGTCATTCCAAGCTCAAACAATCAAAATCTTCTCCATGCTTTACAATGGCTCACTTCTCTTGGATCTAATCACCAGAGAATGACCATAAGCTCATCTGGGCACTAGTAACATCGTTATGTTGCTATGGAGACATCATTATGGAAACTGCATATTCAACCACCTTCATCATGCCCCTCCCCTTTGAAGCTATACTTTAAAGTACACATGAGAAGTCTGCCCAGGCTTCTCAGATTAAAAGAAGCTGTTCATTTTCTGAACTTGTGGTTTCTTTCACCAATGAAACAAAAAATTAATTGAGGGTTCTATATTTGGTCTTGGGTTCTTTTGCACAGTTTATGAAAACTAGCACCTACCCTTGCCTTGCCTTTCTAGTTCTAGTCCCCATCTCAGCTCTACTGGGCAAAAGATCTCCCACTATTAAAGAGGAAAATTCTTCCTCTTTCCTTATCCATATCTGCATGCTAAGTAAACACATCAAATAGTCAAAAATTCATTAGGAAATAAATTTCATCAGAGGACCAATGATATATGACTAAAATATATATGTCTGGGAAAAGAACAAAACTTTCTGTGCCTAGCTGCCTCTTAAACAGTCTAGCAAAGAGCCTGAAAACAAGGAAAGGGAGTTCATACCAGACAGGAAAATCTGGCTTCTACTTGGGAGAAAGAAAGGAGAAGACAGTCACCATCTTCTCACTGCTCACTCTGCAGGTTCAGTTTATTCTCAGAATGACTTCCTTTTCCCCTACTCCAGATTATCATTCTACCCATGCTGGCCCAAACTCTGGCAGCTATGATGGCTCCTCCTCAAAGCAGTCTTTCAGCTCGTATTATAATGGTTTCTTCCTTTTCCCAAGCCTGTTCAACCTCAAGGTTAGGGGCAAGACCCCATAATTTGAAGACTGCTGGTTAAACCACCCAATGAGCAATTTTGTTCCCTTTCCCCACCAATTTCTGAATGCATTGCCCCTATAAGTGGGGCCAAAAGATGGGTTATACTCCTTCCCTGAGGCAAAGACTTTTCAGTCCCTTGCAAAATCAACCAAGGTTTATTCAAAATCTGCAAATGTGCGACACAAGCAACAAAACAACTCTTTTAAAAGGACAGGAATGATCATCTTAAGTAATCTTAAGTAATCGTCTCATAGTACCATTCAGAGCAAAAAGGTAAAAATAGTACATGCAATAGGCAAAGGACAGAATTATTCCTATTCACCATCAACTTAGGAATTCCCAGTTATTCCACACAAATACTTATTTTCACCACACCAATGCCAATTTCCAACCTCTAAAATGGCAAACACCTACTCTCTGGACCAGGCATCAGGTCAGCCACAGTACATAGCAACAGAATACTGCCCCTGACCACACCTGGCTTCTCCTCCAACTATATTACTCACGTCTTTTCAGACACAAAGGGAAAATATGAGTGGTGAATTCTTGAAAATTTTGAAGACCTTGAGGGATTAGTAATCAAGAAACAGTGTCACCCTTTCTTCAATAGCATCCTATTCCCAGGAATCCAGGGCTTTGAATCTGTGAGGCAAAAATGCAATAGTTTCTGCCAGTATCTCTATATGTAAGCAAAATAGAAAACTAGAAACAGTGCAATCATCTAGGTTAGTATGAAATTAGTCCACATTGTATGACTATAGAATGAGTATTTTGAAAGGAGGAAGAGGAAGAGTCAAGTGGAACTTCTTTATGGCAAAGCAATGCTACTCTGGGGAGGCTGTTTATCTGGATGGCCTTGCTCCCTTGAATCTCTATTTTTCTGTGTGTTCCTCCAAGTAAATCATTTAAACTTTGAGTTGAACTAGCAGTCCTCTGAGGCCTGAGGATGCTATTTGTATCACAGCAAGGACAGTAACAACTATGTCTTTAACATCTTATGAGCCCTTTCTTATTTATTGTCTTAAATATACCCATGTCGGAGATCATAGGACCCTGGCACACAGAGATTTCAGAACACAGAAGCATAGCTAGGAAATAGAAGTTCTCTTGAATGTAATTTGACAAACACAATTCTGAGTGCTTGCTATGAAAAATTATATAGATCCTACCCTCAAGGCACAGTCAAATAGAGAGAATACAATATGCACATAGTAGATATAATAGAAGGTAGAACTTAAGAAGGGTAAAGGGGTGCTGTAGAAAAAACTTGAGCAGGGTGAGTTCATTTTCAGCTGTGTAGATGAGGGAACCATTCCTAGAGCAGATATCACCTGAGCTGGGCCTTGAAAGAAGAGGATTTCAACAAGCAAAGGGAGTACAATAAAGGAATAGAGGCCAGCCTATGTCAACAAAGACAGGAATGGGCAGGAAAAAAATCAATAGTCAAATTCAGCTGGAACCAAGATTTTGTGAGGAAGAACAGAGTAAAATTTAGATTATAGATGAGCATGAACATTAGGCTAAGCAATTTATATTTTATTCAGCAGACAATAGGGAGCCACTGGAGATGTTTGAACATGGTCTCACCTGTGCCTTAGGAAGATTAGTGTGGCAGTTGTGTGAAGCTTATATTGGAGAGAGGAGAAACTAGAGGCAGCAAAACCAATAAAGGAGCTGTTATAGTTCAGATGAGAAGCAACGAGGGCCTAAACTAGTGTGATAGCGCTTAATCGTTCCATTTGAACAAAGCTCACAACAAATTTCTGCTAAATGAATCCTATTTTTCCAACATCTATTATCCAATGGGAAGCATATTCCTCTGTGTGGTGGGAACATGAGTCTGAGAACAAAACTCTGGCATCACAGTTATCTGTTTTAAACAGTAAAACAGCTTCTTCCATGGGAAAATGTATGTGTAACCACTCATGTAACCATGGGCTATCTCTTGGCCCTAAGCCTTTTTTATTCTGTTTCTATATAATATCTGGCCTGGACTAAGTATGGTGTGGAGATCTGCTACTGTCCTTCCACCTGCCAGGACCAGCCTTGAGAGTAAGCCCCTCCCCCAATAAAATCTATTTACAACCATGCTTATCTCAGCATCCTGTTCTAAGCAGGACCATCCCTCTATATGATTTATATTGACACACCCCCTAGGGGGAAAAAATATGGCCCTTGAATGTAATTAAATGACTTTCTAAATATTTTTATTTTTCCCTGATTACACATAAAAACAATTTTTAACATTCATTTTTTTAAGTTTTGAGTTCCAAATTCTATCCCTCCCTCTTTCCCTTCCCCTCTTGTGAGACATAAGCAATTAGATATAGGTTATATGTATGCAGTCATGTAAAATATTTCCATATTAGTCATTAAATTATGCAACAAAAACTAATAAATCAAAGAGGAAAATTTAAAAACAGAGAAGACAACATGGTTTTCTTATAAGACTTTGACAACGACCAGAACTATAAGTACAGTGAGACAACTGGGGCTATTCTCTTGTGGGATGAAATTTAGAAGTTATTAAAAGTACATTTTCTCCAGCAGGTAGAAACTACTGGGCTTAGTAAGAAACTAGTTAGCAGGAATGGTTAACTAAAATGAGAAGCTAGCAAATGACATTCTTCCTGTTCCAGAAGGACCATACCCTAGTTAAGACCTTCCCTCCCTCCTCCTACTCTGTCCTGTGGTCTTTCTGCTTCCCTTTATTGACTCTTTACTGAAGTTGTCTTAAAAGTTGATTTGAGAGCACATTTTGTACCATTTGCCTCAGAAGCAAAAATTGTTCTCTGAGGTTCTGACAATATTCAGCATATTTATAATGCATCAATTCAGTGAGGTATTTATTTTATTTCAATGGAATATTTATCAAGCACCTTCTTAATGCCCAACTCTTAACCCAGCACTATGCCCGGAAGGTATGGGAGTTAAGGGGGAGAGGAAAGAAGAGATACATCAAATAATCATCCTGCTTTTCAGCTGTCTCTGCACTCACATCTGAAAACTTGTTGCTTAATCTATCTGGGAACCAGGCCAACAGGCCACATCTTGCCCTTCCCACCCATCCCAAACCCCAGTCCAGCACCTCCTTTACTGTTCTTTCTCTATCAGAATGTAAACAACTTGAGGACAGAGATTGTTTTGTTTGTACATATATATGTGTTGTGTATGTACATATGTGTGATATATATGTGACATATACATATATATGAGATATATACACATTGTGTGTGTGGGTGGGTATATGCCCAGCCCTTAGCACAGTACCTAGCATATAATAAATACTTAAAGGGGCCAGGGGAAAAGGGAATAAATATTTATATGGTGCCTACTGTGTGCCAGGTTCTTTATTTATAAGGCAAAACACCCATGAAACAATTAAGTGACTGTTAGATCAAGTGCTAAATTAAAGATAGTCTGGTGATAAAAAATATGGTAGAGTCAGCCAATGTTGTGGATGGCCAGGGACCAACATCTAGTCGAGTACTCAGTGCCATTTCACATTTTTATCAGTGATTTGGATTAAGGCCTAGACAGCATCACTATCAGATCTACACAGTGATACAGAGCTAGAAGGGATAGCTAACACAATGGATTTTAAGAGGATTTAAATAGACCTTGATAGACAAGAACACGGGGTGAAGTGAACAAGATAAATGTAAAGTCTTACCCTTGGTTTCAAGAAATATCAGATTCATAAATTCAAGGTAGGGAAGGGATGGGCAGAGAGCAGTTCATCTGAAAATTCTATGGGGATTTTAGTGCATAGTAATTTGAGTCAACAGTGTGATACAGCAATAAAGGTGAGGTGTTGTGGATAGAGTGTTGGACTTGGAGAAGGAAAACCTGGATTTTTACTACTTCTGACACTAGCTGTGCGATATTGTGTAAGTCATTTAATGTCTATGAGAATCAGTTGCTGTTCAGTCATTTCAGCCATGTCCAATTCTTTATGATAAAGACATTGTGGTGGTTTACCATTTCCTTCTCCAGCTCATTTTACAGATGAGGAACCGAGGCAAACACAGTGAAGTTACTTGCCCAGGGTCACACAGCTAGGAAGTATGTGAGGCCAGATTTGAATTCAGGAAGATGAGTCTCCTTGACTACAGGCCCAGCATTCTATTCACTGCGCCACCTAGCAGCCACAGTAATCTATAATGAGGATATAATGATAAAACCCATAGTACCTATCTCCAAGGGGTTTGATGGGGATCAAGTGAGACAATGCACACATAAAGTCATTTGCAAACCTAAAAAAGACACATAAATACCACTGTTCATGCTATGACTTCTCTCCTGCAAAAGATTACTTTGCCTCAAGACTCAGAGTGATGGTAGTTTAGAGACTAGAAGGAGAAAAAATAGAACATTGTTGACTATTGCCATGTTTCCTCCTCCTCAAGGAAATGGTCCAGAAAACACTCAGGACATGCTCAAAATTGGATGCAAGTGAGCAAGCAGACAGAATGGATGGCAAGACTTTGTATATTTATCTTCAGTAGGAACCAGACTAGTAACCAGAGCAGGGTTCAAAATGCCAGATGACCCAGGCCCAGAACAGGGCCAATTGAGGGGCTACACAAAGTGGTGAATCTGAACTGGAAGGCAAAATGGAAAGTTTCTGAAGCTTCCCATGACTAATAAGAAGGCTGAGAGATGGAGCCACCTTCCAGAACTCCCCCATTTCTCCCTTGCTTTCACAATCCTAGTCTAAGACACAGACAAGTAGAGCCCTAGACAGTGGTAGTATCCCACCTTATTCCCATCCCATGACCTGTGGGTACAGGAGGAGGTTGGTTAATAGATACAGTTGGATCAAATGACAATATAAATTCTTTGAAGTGTTGTGTTCAGTCCTGGGTACCACATTTTAGGAAAGGCTCTGACAAGCTAGAGTGTTCAGACAAGGGTTACCAGGATGATGAAAGGTCTCAAGTTCATGTCATAGGACTATTATTTGAAAGAACTGGGGAAGTTTAGCCCTATGACTCCCAACAGAACATGATAGTTCTTTTCAGGTATTTGAAGGGCTACCATATGGAATAGGTTCTGCTTATTCCCAGAGGATAGAACCAGGTGCAGTGGGTGAAAATCACAAATGACAGATTTGGATTTGAAAAATGAAAAATGAAAAATGAAAAACTTCCTCACAATTAGAGCTATGCCAAAGTAGGGGAGGCTGCCTCCAGAGCTAGTGGGTTCTCCCCCACTACTAGAAGCAGAGGCTGTATGACCACTTGTCAGTAATGTAGAGGCTGCTAGGTAATGCTGAATTCAAATTTAGCCTTAGATATTTACTAGCTCTATGATCCCAAGCAGATCATTCTGCCTCTGTCTACTGGGCCCACACTACTGTGTGGTATAGTGGAAAGAGATTCATATTTGGAGTCAGAGGACTGGGGTTCTAATCTTAGCTCTTGCTAGTGTGTGTCTGTGTGTCTGTGTGTGTGCCTGTGTGTGTGTCTCTGTGTGTCTGTGTCTATGTGTATGTCTGTGTGTCAAACCCTTCCATAACTCACTGGCTTCCTAGGTGTTAGTTTTTCATCTGACCTCTAAGGTCCCATCTCTAATTCTAGAGTCCTGTAATTAAAAACACATTGCATGATGCTGAGATAAGGAGTGGATCAGGACAGAGCAGAAGACATATTCAGCAACAGTGAGGGCCCAGCTGAGATGGTGCAGCAGGTGAAACTGACTCAGTTTCATTACTTTCTCCAGCCATGTTCAGCGGCCCTGGAACAGGAGCCAGAAGTGAGATGGTGACAGTTACTGTAGGGTGAGATTTCCTAGTTTGAGAATGGCAGAGAGTTGGGGGTTCTAAGGCAGCTTAGTGATAACCCTGACCTCACTCCTACAGAACAAGGCTAGCCACATCTCTCCCTTGCAGCTCTGTCCCTGAGAGGTTAGGGAGAGTTGTCCTTTTTCTAACACTATTGACTTAATCTTCTTAATGCAGTGTATTCCTTGAGGAAACTGGGCACAGGGAAGTAGAATGACTTGCCAAAGGTCTCACAGGGAGAAAGTGTCAAAGTTAGGACTTGAACCTAGGGCCTCTGACTCCAGACACCTGGTGCCTGCTCAGCTTTCTGCTTAGACATCAAAGCCTATGAGTTATTCAAACAATTCATTCTTCCTTTTGAAGAAGAGGACCCAATGACATCACAGGGTGATATCTTCACTCGTGTGAATTGGACTTAAGTGAGGCAGAGTCCTCAAAAGTCCTCAGCCTTCCTCTCTCTTCCTGAGTTATCAAAGTCCAGAGGCCAGACAAGAGTTAAAACAACTGGCAATGACCCCAGATGCAGTGGATGACCTTGGCATCTTTAATGTCTGACAAAGCTCTAATATGCCCCCTATCGTGCCTGCCTTAGTCACCTTCATGGTAACTCCCACAAATTGTTCTCATCTACCCATTCCACTGGGGAAAGTCTTCACCTACGTGGGGTAGACATCCCTCAACTCACTGACAGATTTGAGGCCTGCTGGTTTACTTCCAACCTGGGTTAGCCCGTATGCTCAGATAGTATATCAGAAAGTGGCCGTTGCAAATACACAGCTTCTTGGAGCCATAGTGGAAGCTGGGTGATAGGCAAACAGCAAAAGTGAATGAGCAATCCTTAAAAGGGCTTGGCAAGGCCCCACATCAGTCCTCCCTGAACATCCCATACAGTATAAGTCCACAAAAAGCAATTTACGTGTTCAGAAAGACCTATTTATAAATAGAAGGTATATTTACCTTCCTGAACAATTGTAAATCACAAAATGATATTCCATGGCTTGAAGAGGCTGTGGAAGAATGTGAGAAAGGGGAATGACAGATGGCTGCCCCCAAAGCACCTCCAAATTGTTTCCTTCCAGGGGGGAAGAGTGCTAATTGAGTGTTTTATATTACTCTATTAATTCACTGGTTCCTGTGAGTTCTTAGCATCTAATGAATTTACTGTGGCTGAAATAAAGGGTATCGTAGACCCAATACCCCTATTGTACTTTGAGTTCTTCCTTTGTGGGAGTGGGGGACCCTATTACCCACATCTAGGGAAATTTAGACATGAATTCATACTAAGCTTTATTTTAGATTTTCCTGGATTAACTTCAGTTGGGGACAAAGAGCCAAGGAGAAAAAGTGACCCTTGTGGAGGTAAAATCCTAGGACTGGCCCCTGGTCTACTTGAGCCCAAAATCCACTGGGGACACCTGGACCGTGGGTCTACCACTGCTTTGAATTTCACTCCTCAGCTCAGTCCATGTTGCCTAAGAAAGAGAACTGTTTTTTCACCCCAGGAATCATGTGACAGACCAGTTCCTGACCATTTTAGCAAACAATAGAATGAATGTAGCTTAAGTAGGATTCACCGGGCGCCATCTATGGTCAGAGCAAAATAACCAGAGGATTTCTACAAGATACAAGCCTTTCAGTTTTACAGCCCTTGGGGAAGAAAGGCAGACATTCCATTTTCCACCACTTTTCCTTCCCGATGAGTTTTCCAGGAATGTGCTGTTGGTAAGATCTGTGCAGCCTAAATGTCCTAAGAATGATTACTTTGCGGTCTGGCTCCCCATCCTCCAGGCTGTGAACTCCGGAGAAGGGCAAGGTGACACCAGGAGATTAAATAACTTAAAAAAAAAAAGCATATCTTGATAAATCTGACTTTTTAAAGGAACAATTCTGTTTAATATCAAACAATAATCTCAAGACAAAAACTAAGATTATATGTATGAAAATGAAAAGCGTAGGCCGACATATCATATGACACAGTGGAAAGCACAAATGGTTTGGAGTCAAAGAACCTCGGCTGTAACCCTCACTCTGCTGCTCTCTACCTGGGCAGCAAGTCACTGCATTCCCCAGGGCCCTTTTTTCTTTATCAGTAAAATGAAGTTGACCACTAAGGTCCCTTCTAGCTCTAAGACAGTTAGGTCCTTTTTACACATAGTAAAAAGAACACTGGGTTCAGATTTAGAAGATGTCAGTGAAATCCACTGAATATCTGATGAATTTAGGCAATCACTTCACTGTATGAGCCTCAGTTTACTCATCTGTAGAACGAACCCCCTGGACTGGGTAGTCTCTGAAATCCTTTCCTGTCCAGATGACCTTTGACTCTACCAAACAACCTGTGCCATAAAAGGAGCCTTCAAACTGTGGCCTTCCTAGGCCCTGGAGCTGGGCCCGACTGGCTTCTAGAAATAGGATGAGGGGTGTGGAGAATAGCATGTCTCTGTCAGCTCAGGCTTCACCTCAGAAGACTCCCTCACTCCATTTCAAGAAAAAAATATTTCCTTGATTATCACTAGTTGGAAGCTAGAATTCCCTTCCTGGAAAGGCAAGGCTCTCTATCCCATTTGTGAGCTAAGGATGAATTGACTACTTTACCCTCAACATAGAAGAAATAGTTAAGAGTCAGAGGGGAACTGAAAAGAGCTTGGTTAAAATAAAATTTAAAAAATAGATGTCTACAAGGTCAAGGGGCTAATGCAGGCAAACGGGAGGCAGGGGCTCCACCTAGTGGCAGAATTTGTCCAAGGCGCTCCAGAGGGAAAAAAGCTGGAAAGGGATCAGAGTGTGCTTTGTCTGTTATTTGAACTCGGGTCTTTCTACTCCATCCATTCTGCTGTACTGGCATCCATTATGCTGTACTAGTGCAGGGGTTCTTAGCCTTTTTGTGGTCATGGACCTCTCTCTGGCAACCTGGTGAAGCATATAGACCCTTCCTCAGAACAATGTTTTTAAATGAATTGAATAAAATTCATAAGATTTACAAATGAAATCAATTATATTGGAATACAATTACACACATATGTAATTTCTATATAATAGTATATCATGTATATATATATATATATATATATATATATACACATTTTTAAAAGAAAGATCATAGATAGACCACAAGGTAAGAATCTTCTCTAGTGCCATACTTTTGAATTGTGATGCTGGAGAAGGCTTTTGAGAGTCCCTTTGACAGCAAGGGAATCAAGTCAGTCAATACTTAAAGAAATTAATTCAGATCATTCACTGGAAGGACAAATACTGAAGCTGAAGCTTATACACTTTGACCACATAATGAGAAAACAGCGCACTGGAAAAGACTCTGATGTTGGGAAAAATTGAAGGCAAAAGGAAAAGGGGATAGCAGAGGATGAAATGGATAGATGGTGTTATAGAAACAATGAAGATAAACTTGGGCAGACTTCAGGAAATAGTAGAGGATAGGAGGGTTTGACGTGCTATGGTCCATAAGGTCACAAAGAGTCAGATATGACAAAGACCAAATAATAACTCCAGTGATACAGCTGGGACTTCTGACTTCAATGCTCTTTCCATCATGCCATGCTACCTCCAAGGTTTAACTTTTTGGGTCATGCAAGGCCCTAACTGCCCCTAAAATATCTCCTCCATCATTCTGTCACATTCCTTAAAATTCCCACCATTAAAGTCATCCCCTTTGGATTAAGAAATTGAATCTCCAGAAAACCTCTATTTAAAATCCAGTGATTCCCTGGAAGAGTAACCAGAACACAAGACCCAACCACATACATTAACACAGATTATCAAATTCAATTCACTGAACAAGCATTTGTTAAGTGCTTACTATGTATAAGGAACTGTGGTAGGTATTGGAGATATAAGGAAGTCAAAGACAATAGTCCTTGACTTCAAGGAGATTATATTTGACTGGGAAGATAAAGCATGTCCACAGATAAGGAAGTGTCAAGTTTATGCAGTCATTTCAAAAGGAAGAGAGTGCAAGTAACCTGCAGGAATCAGGCATGGCTGAGTTTAGGAGGTAGACCTTCCTAATAGGGCTGTAATTTGGGGAGAGGAAATGTAGGGATATTATAAAGTGCAGGTGAGAAGGTACTGAATGTATTCCAGACATGGAGAAAGATGTAAAGGTGGGAGAAGGAATGCCAGATAAGGGGAATGACTAGTTAACCAACTTGATTGGAATGGAGAGTGTACAAAGAAAGAAAGAAATAGGGAATAAAATTAGAATAGTAACTAAATAAAGCCTACCAGATTGCAGAGGACTTTAAATACCAGGCTGAGGATTTTTTATTTTATCCTAGATATTATAGGAAGCCAGTGAGTATTTTTGAGTATGTGTGTGACAAGGTCAGATCCTTTTTAAAATGTCAATTTGGCAGCTAAGTAGAAAGTGGGTTGGAGAGGGCAAGGACTAAAAGCAAGACCAATTAATTGGCTAATGCAATAGTCCAGACAAAAGGTGATGAGGGTGTGAACCTGGGTAGAAACTGATTTGAGAAAATGGGATAGATAGGAGAAATATTGGGGGAGGGAGAATCAACAAAAGGCTTGATAGTTGATAGGCTTTGGAGAGCAAAGAAGGAAGACTCAAGGATGAACCTAAGGTTGCAAACCCAGATGGCTGGAAGGATGTTGTTGTTTGTCCTTCATTTTCTAAGAGGACCAATGACATCACACTGTTGGGTTAAAATAATAGATGATGGGTATTTCTTGACTTGGATTTAAATGAAGCAGAGTTGCACAAAGTTGTGGGTCTCACTCTCTCTTCCAGAGTCATTGAAGTCCAGTGGCAAGACAAATGTCAAAATGACTGCCCATGGCCTGAGATGGAGTGGATGACCCTGGTATCTTTAATATCCAACTGAGCTCTAAGTGTCCACAGTACTTGCTTCGGCCACCTTCATGGCCACTAGAACAAATTGTTCTTATGTGCCCATTCCCCTGGGAAGTTTTCACATGCTTTCACAAATACTTGTTCCCCTTTTGTATATACTGAGTTTGAGATGCTTACTAGACATCCAAAGGGAGAAAACCAGCAGGCTACTGATAATGCAACATTGGAGTTCAGGGGAGAGTTTAGATTTCAGATAGATGTGGGATCATTTGCATAGAGATTAGAAACTGTAGGGCAGGTAAAAAGCTGACCTTGAAGTAGGGTTCAAATTTTGCATCTGACACATTCTGGTTGACTCTGGGCAAGTCACTTAGCTTCTCAGTATTTTAGGTAACTCACTAAGACTATTAATTGTAGAGAAGGTGCTGACCAGCATTGGTAGAGACAGTTTCTCATCTGAGAGACCCCCAAACCAATGAAATCAAAAATCTAGTCCCCATTTCTTTCCCCTGCATTGAGATTATAATGAATCCACATGGGCCGATTAGATCACTGAAGGTAAGAGTGTAGAATAAGAAGAGGGCCTAAGACAGAGGGGGGGGGGGGGAATAGCATTTATACAGTACCTACTGTGTGCCAGGCACTTTGCTAAATACTTTTTTTTTTACAAATATTATCTCATTTGATCCTCACAACAAGCCTATGAAATAGATACTATTATTATCCCCCTTTTACAGTTGAGGAAACTGAGGCAAACCAGTTAGGTGACTTGCCTGGGGTCACACAGCTAGTCAGTGTATGAGGCTGGATTTTAACTCAGACCTTCCTAACTCCAGGTCCAGAGTTCTGTCTACTGAACCACCAGCATCTTGGGATTGGGCAACGGGAGAAGGGGAAGGAGTTCCCCACTCAGTGAGCTGGATGAAAATGACATCCTGCAAAAGGAAATTATAAGAATCAACCAGAGAGGGAGGAGAACCAAGAATCCTCAGAGAGGAGAGAGGTACCAACAGTGTCAAAGGCTACAGATCAGGCAAGGAGAAAAAAGAATGAGGAAAAGCCATCAGACTCAGCAATTAAGAGATCATTGACAACCTGAAGAGAATGGTTTCAGTTGAATGATGAGGCAAAAAGCCAGACTGGAGAGGTTGGAAAGTGGGTTAGAAAAGAGGAAGTCTAGAGGCAGAGCCTGGACAGTTTTTTCTAAGTAGTTTGACCTTTTAAAGGGAGGCAAAATAAAGGATAATAATATGAAAGGACGGGACAGTTGAGCAAAGGGTTGTTTTTGCTTTTGTTTGGTTTTGGTTTGTTTTTTAGTAAGGATGAGAGAGGCCCAGGCAGGTTTATAGTCAGCAAAGAAACAAGTATATCAGGAGACTGAAAATTAGAACCTGAGGAATGATTATAGGAGCAAGCTTCTGGAGGAGATGGGAAAGGACAGGATCAGGGATACATGTAGGGAAAGGATTGATCTTGGCTAGGAGAAAGGTCACCTCTTCATCAGAAAATAAAGCAGAATAACAATAGCTAACATTTATATAGCACTTACTACATGCGGGGCACTGTGCTCAGTCATTTATGATTATTCTCTCACTTGATTTTCACGTCATGAGAAATAGATGCTATAATTATTCCCATTTTTCAAGACAACAGAGGTTAAGTGACTTACACAGCTAGTAAGTATCTGAGTCCAGATGAGAACTCAGGCCTTCCTGACTACAGCCCACTGCACCACCTAGCTGTCTTGAGAGATCTGAAACAGAAAACAGATAAGCTGGTCTTCTTACATTTACCATAAGTATCTCCATTGCCCCATCATTTTAATTCTCCATAAGTTGTGACATCCCATGATTTACTATAATATTAATAGGAAATTACCAGCATTTTTTTGGTGGCAGCTAACAGCTTTGGATCACTGAAAGTGATGCTCTGCTTCCCACCTGTAATCCAGCCTATTCAATATCCTACTCAATTCTTGGCATAACTCACTGTCAAGCTACAGTGACAGTCTAAGATATTTATCATGACAGACTGATTCCATTTCACAGATTGGAGACTAGTTATTATTCATCCATTTAGTCATTCCTGTATGGATTGTTAAGTTAACTCTTTTAAAAGGCCATGGGTCTCATTGAAGTAGACCTGTTGAATTCTGGGGCTTGGTGCAATTGCCCTGCAGGGATGGGGAACCTGTAGCCTCAAGGCCACATGCGGCCCTTTAATTGTTAAAAAAAAGGATTTGTTATATGAAGTTTGGATTCAATCAAAGGGCTGTATTTGAGGACCTAGAGGGCCACATGTGGTCTCAAGGTTGCAGGTTCCCTATTCCTGGCCTAGTGTAACCCACAAACAAAAGCATCTGAAAGAACTTACTCTTTCATGAGATTCTACACAGAGCCCATTTGGACTCTAGGCAGAACTTTTTTTTTCCAACAATGGTAAAGGCTTTTGGTGAGCATATATGCTTTGGACTTTGCTTAATTGATAGAAGATGGTTGGAAAAAGTTCTTTTTCTGGATATCTATATCTATATCTATATATATATCAAAGAATCTTGTATGAAACATTATGTAGGGGGTAAATATTATTGGAAGAGGGAGGGTGTGATGACAAGCAAAGAAGTACTTGGCACCTTGTTTTAGCTGCTTAAGTATTTAGCACCTTGTTTGAGCCATTGTGATTTGAAGGTGGGAAGAACTTGCTGACCAACAGAAAAGGTGGGACAAGAGGGAGAACCAACATATAAAAGGAGGAGCACAAGCTGGGACTGAGCAGAACTGTGCATGGCTGTGGTGGCTGGCGCTTCGTCTCTGTTGATATTACTTTGTCAGATCTGTCTGCTGTTGTTACAGAAGCCCTGGGACCTTGCTGCTGGTTCAGATGGCCTGAAAGGATTTTCTTGTCTGTTTACAGAAGTCCTGGAGGAGGATTTTACTGATGTTTTCAAAAGTCTTGGGACTATACTGATGATTTGTGTTCATTTCTCAGACCTTGTTTGTGGGTCTGAGTTGATTTCACAGGCAGAAAATGAATTGATGGTGTCGGCAATGTTTTGACTCTGTTAATCTTTGTCTTCCCTGAAACAGAAACTGCAAAGGATTTGAGGTGGACTGATCACTGTGAACTTCAATATGGAACAGGAACTGGACAAGGAATTGGACGAGGAGCTGAGAGCTGCCTGCCTGTGAATCCAGGTTGGGTGAATTCAGCCAAGAGCTGGGACCATGAAAGAGGAACCATGGAATTTGGGGACCAGCCTTGAGCCAAGATGAAAGGACCTCTCCTTGGGTGTACTTAGTGCTGACTGACAAGATCATGATTTACTGTGACCTAGGGGTGGGAGAACTTTGTACTTTGTTCCCCTTAAGGATGATGAGTTAAGGATGATTGGAAGTTAGTCTCCAAGAAGAAAAGATTTTCTGACTGAGAAGTTAAAACACTGTGACCTAGGGGTGGGAAACCTTTATATTTTGTATCCTGAATCATATCTTTTTAAAACTATGTGGCCACTTTAATGATAAGTTGTTATGTTATATCATTGTGAACGTTGTACTTTGGTTTTTGTGAATGTTTTTCTTTAGTTTACTGTTGAATAAATAGAGAGTTCACTATACTATGTGATCAAAACCTTAGAGCTATTCACAGCAGCAATCCTCTGGAAAGAGGCTCATTTTTGCCTTTACAGATGGCTACATTTTGTTCCACAATCAAATGCTTTTTTTATATGTAAACCACAGAAATCTTGGTTCCTGGAAAGATGTTAAGACAAAGGTCATCAGTTCATCACTTTGATACAGACTCTTTCAGTCTTTTTCTGGAATTGATTTACATGGCAACCAAAGTTATGATGAGGGTTGATAAGAATCTCCTCACACCAATTGCATAGAGCTCCATGGAAGTTTTTCTAAATGGAATCACAAGGACATTTAGAGAGGGCAAAGCTAGTAACCAGGAGTATGACAGAAACAAAAAGAAATTTTATACCACAACTCAGATCTGAGTCTAGACTGTGTAACAGCAGAAGAGTTTAAAACACAAACTTTAAAATGTCTAAAGGCCTCTCTATCTAGTTGACTGGGTGTGGCTAGCTGTGATCTGGTTCACAGATGAGGGAAAGCCAGTTTCTGGTCAAAGAGCTAACAAATTCCTTGCACCTTAGATGAAACCACCTTAGAATTTACACCCAACAGAAAGCAGTAGAGAACAAAACAATGGAGCCACCAGGGGACATTAGTGGTGCTTTTATGTTAGTGGCATAAGTTGGCCTGCCCAAACACGTTCCAGGTATGTGTTTCTGATATGTGTGTCCTTTCATGTAAATTCACTGGTGTTTCACAGATAACACACAGGAGGCACTGGACTTTTTGGACTCCAGCCTCTAACAAGTTCACTCTAGATCTGGTCAGGCAGGAAGACAGCTTTGGAAGGGTTAATAATAAGCTTTATTCTAGTCTTCTCAAAGGTAGTTGCTGATAATGGGAGCACCAACTCCTATAGCATTCCCTGACAACCCTTCTCAAGGGGGGGCCAGTGTGAAGAGTGGCAACTACTCCTGCATCTCAATGGAGTCAATCAAGTCAGGCACGGCATTCCAGCTAGTACACTCCCCTAAATGCCCTTGAACCTCAGTGAGGGCTGGTTGAGGCAAGTATATGCATTCCTCTCTGCATTACCCAAATCCTAAATGGGTTCCTTTATGGATTTCCCTATGGATTCCCCATGGTTTCCCCTATGGATTCCCCACTCACTGACCAGTGCCTACATGCTTTATAGGGCAACAAACAAAGAAGGTATCTTGCCACATATTAAGCTCACAGGTTAACTTTAGCAACATTGTCATTCTGCACAAGCATGATAAATATCACATTATGTCATCCCATATCTCACAGTGCAGCCTCAGTAGGACTGTCTATCACTATGATTCTAGGAATTACTATCTAGGATCCTTGAAGCTATTCTGAAAGTTATTATCTAACACCCAGAAACTAGGCATTGCCATGGTCACGGATTCTGAGAAATTAACCTCTAAAAAGGATAACAAAATCCTCCTTACATACAACTGGTTACAGGTGTTTCTGTATGTATGCCCTCTCCCACCAATGGTGTGGCAATCTATGACATAGTAGTATACTCTAGTATACATGAGAGAAAGCTTTATTGTTGTTTATTTTGCAATGCTGTTTGACGAAAAGTATTTTATATTGAATTATTTCCTCTCTTTGGCTTTATAAGAATAAAATAATCAGTGGGGGCTCAAAAGCTATGGTTTTGAGTGTATGCTCACCCACAAAATGCCTCAGATCTGAGGTATCTGTCTGGGGTTCCCAGGGGCTAAACACAATTATCTATAACAGTAACTTGCATTTTCTATACATTCCAATCAATTGTGTTTCTGTAGTAATGTGTTGATCTACAATAGAAAATGGTTTGTGGAAGCCTGCCTTTTTCCTTCTTATATTTTTCATCAAGGATACCCTTGATATGTGTGTAGATCATTCTTGAAAAGATTTTATGAAAATGAGAAGATGGGTATGTTGACCAATATTAGTGATAACTTCTAAACTATCTTTTTTTATAATATCTGTGATTTGTCTTTTAAAAATAAACATTTGATTTCTTTATCTTCTAGACATCAGGTGTCTAATTATTGATTAGGTTATATTGAAGAGATAATTGGTTGATAATAAATCCCCTTCACCAACATTTCAGTGGCCATTCCTTTATGGGTGAAGCCAAAAGTTAGGTTATACTTTCAAAATTATTTATTCCGTATATACTTGATCTGGTCCAGCTACCTTCTCAAATATATCTTTTTGAGTGCCATTTCTACTTCTTCATACAGCATATTATGTACTGAGAAATATGATGGTTTTACCATCAACAATGATAGAAACAGATTGTGGAGATATTAATACACATGTTCTGTTTATTTATTGTTCTTCACATTTCATTTCTAAGTGCCCTTGGAGTGAAATGACTTTGTTGAGTCTCACATCAAGTTTTTTATAAACCAGTATAGTATAATATAATAGTATTAATTTTGACTAGTAAGTCAAAAGTGGGCCCATTCCTAGGAGCATGCACAATAGACTGTCTATTGCCAACCTACATTGGTGGTAAGCCTGCTTCTGGAAATCTGTGATGACATATAATGGAGGTGAGTCGACTCTGATCCAGAAAAAAATGGTTTCCTGTCTGCTTACTGCATGCATAGTGAAGAAAGGGCTTTTACTTGGCTGTTAAGTTGTTATAGAGCATTCAAAAGATTCCAATAGAGGAATCTGACCTCTTTGTCCTTCCTGCTGGTCATGGAGGTATGAGGACAACTCTATAACCTCTGAAGGGTCCAGAAAGGGTTGTCCTTCTTACCACTGGCCAATCAGTTACCATACTGCCTCCTAGATAAGCTTATGTCCAAGATCAGTTGGCCTCCTGTTTGTCTTCTTTCCTTTGGTACAAGGCCCTGTGAGATCTCTTACTCTTTGTCTGGAATGCAGATACAGCATAGAGGAATAACCTAGTTGACCCAACCTAGTAGTGACCTAACCTGGCAGTCAAGACACTGTGCCCTTCAAGCAAGTGAGCAATTTATCCATCAACTATGATGCACCTGAAGGTGGAGTCAGTGGTGGAAGTGTATGTAGCAGCAACGTTAAGTTTGAACCTGCTTCCCCCAAGGATTAAAATGGGAGAGAGAACAATGTGCCCTAGTTCAGGGGATACACTTGTACTTCAGTTCCTGAAATATCTTTTCAGTAAATATAGCTTTGTAAAAGCTAGCTGATATTATTTGGTTTTGAGTGATCTCAAGATGATATCAACAGATTAAATGATACTGGAGTACTAATTATTGGTTAGATGATATTGAAGAGATAATTGGTTGATTGACGTTAGAGGAAATACAATGGATAAAGGCTTGAAGTAATAGCATTAGAATAATCCATAGCCCCTCAGGTGTGTGGAAGAACCCTTCAAGGGAGAAAGAAAATAAGGCTAGCCACCCCCTGGGGAGCCAGTTTGCTGCTATCAGTGGGATTTGTAACAAATAACTCCCAGAGTTTATATGGGGTACACTGGTTTTTCCCTCCACTGATCTTCACATTTTGTGAGTCAATACAATTTATAATCTTCCACCATCCTCCATAATGTTTTACAAATTAGTTTATATTCTAAACTAGTGTTATTGTTAGTTGCTACATTTCTTTACTTGGCGAGATGATTGAGCATTTGCTGCTCCTTGGGGTGATTTCTAAGTTCTTTTGACCTCCTTGTTCTAGCAATTGATTTTATATTGGTTAAATTTCTGTAAGAAACTATGATAATCAAAGATTTCTTTTATTTATTTCCCTTTTCTTGTTTTGGAGGCACAGTGAAACCAACTCTGCCAACTCCATATTTTGCCTCCCCAAAGAGAATCTGTGAGCCATCTTTCCTTTTTTCTTTCTTTTCTTTTCTTTTTCTTTTTGGAGGGGGGAAGGCAGGGTACTTGGGATTAAGTAACTTGCCCAAGGTCACACAGCTAGTAAGTGTGTTGAGTGTCTGAAGCTGGATTTGAACTCACGTCCTCCTGACTCCAGGGCCAGTGCTCTATTCACTGTGCTACCTAGTCACCCCATAAGCCATCTTTCCATTTACTTGTACCTTCCTTTAGGTCTATATTATGAAATATTAAAGGAGAAAAACAAATCAAGGTGGTAATGGGGGAAGGGTTGCAGTGGGAGACAGAATGAGAAAGGAAGAAAAAGAAAAAAAGGAGGGGTGGCTAGGTGGTGCAGTGAGTAAGAGCTCCGGCCCCAGAGTTGGAAGGACCCGGGATCCGTTCCAGCCTCAGAAAATTAGCACCCACACATAAAAATAACTAGCCATGTAAACTTGAGCAAGTTATTTAACCCCAATTGCCTTAAAAAAAGGAAAGAAAAAACTGAGAGGAGAGACACACATATGACACATAAGAACATGTACTGTGGTATATTTGCCCCTATAATATAGCCTTAAAGCAGCCTTAGGCTGAGCACAGGCCAGTACTCCTATGACCTTAAGAGTGAAGGAGAGTGCCAGGGCAAATATTTTTTAAAAGATTGAGTTTAAATGTAATGGGAAAGCTTGAGGGAGGAGGAGGAGGAGGGCTCAAGCACACAGCTGTGCACACCCTCCCTTCCCCACCTTCCTTGGCAGGACTATGGTAACCTCTCAAACATGACCTTACTGAAGAGGCAGAGAGATGCAGTTGTAATGGGGATTTGGTCCATGCCCAGTTCACCTAAAATAGAATCATCCACGTGAGAAATGCTGGGGAACCTGCTTCTGGGAGACAAGAGAACTGACACATGAGGGGACTTCTATATTGGCCTACAGTGAGGTAGGGAGCTTCTTTCCATTGGCTGTGTAGCCAATGATAATATGAATGTATATGAACCTATATCAGATTATACACTGTCTTGGGGAGGGGGAAGGAGAAAGGAGGGGAGGGAAGAAAATTTAGAACTCAAAACCTTATAGAAATGAATATTGAAAACTAAAAATAAATTTTAAAAAACTACCTGAGTAAAGCACAATAACTCTTTGTTCATTCTCATTTCCTTCATTCCCATTCAACCACAGCAGGTGAGACCATGTAGAAAAGGGGAAGGGCCTCAGGACTACCTCCTCCTCCCCTTGGGCTAAGAAAGTGACTAGGGATTTTAGTCTGTTTCATTTCTCCTTTTCTGTTCTAGGTCCAGGGAGGGGAGTCCCTGAACAGGGAACTCAAGCCATGGAGATGTTGGAGCCAAGGATCCTGAGCTGCAAATCACAACCAGCCCAGTAAGGAAACACTGAGAAACCAGGGTCCTGGGACCCTACCCCAGTATGACTTTGGTTTTTGAACTTGGTGGGATTAATGCTACTGTGAGCCTAATTCTTGAGCCTCCCCAGAACAAGGTGGCAGTGTTAGGGGAAATGTTGGTATGTTTGCTAGTATTAGGCCTTTGAAGTAAATATTCCTTTATTTAAACTAATCAGATGTAAGCAGCTAAGAGGAATTAGGATGTTACTCAGTGGTCCCTTAAAAGGGGAGAACACAATAGATGAGCAGAGCAGAGACATTTCCAACCTCGGAGTACTAAAGAACCCTGGAAGGTGGGGGGTAGGGAGTGGGGAATGTAAGCAACCTGGCCCTCACTGGGGCCAGAGCAAACCCACATTACACCATTAAATGAAGACATCTGATAGCAAGACCAAGAGATCAGGGGATCAAGGAGCAGAAACCATCCACCTAGAAGTAAAACCAGTAGCTAGTATCTCAATGCTTGCTCAGTCCATGCCACCTTTGGGAGAAACACCTGTTTTCTAAAATCCATATTGTATCAACACAAAGCTGATCTATGATGGTGCTTTTTCAGTGAAAAGCCCCCCTAGTAAAAGCTATTGCTTGCTCTTAGCTGAGAACAAGGCAAAGGGAAAATCTTGGGTTTTGTGCTGCCTACCACTTGGGAGACAACAGGAGAAGAGAAAGGGCTGCAAGCTAGAAATGCAGGGGCCAAGAGGACTGATGTTAACCTTCTGTAATTTATTTCTACCATTCCGATTAAATATTTTATACAGTATATCCTTGTAAATGACCTTAAATGAAACTCAAGAAGATAGAAAAAGAACAGGAATAGGGGAGGAAGGACTGGAGAGCAGGAGGGAAGAAGGGGGACATACAAACGGTAAGATTTGTTTAGAGCAGGGGTGGGAATAATGACTGACATGAGTCACATGAAGGGGTAGGGTCAAGAGGTGAGTGATATCTTGCTGCTGCTCTAAGAACCTGAGAGTGGCCCAAGGACCATTTTCCTTTAGACTCTCTAGACTCCTCTGCCATGCCCCAGAAAGTTCTTCATCCTGGAAGTTCACTTCAGCCTTGGGACACACACACACCTTAAAAATACCCTCTGCCCCTGGGGCCTCTCCCTCTAATTGGATACCTCCTCCCAGAACTTCCATTTATGGGTGCTCAGGCCAGTCATCTTTTTGATTCCTACCAGCCCTCCATACCTTCTCCTTCTATCCACCCACCCCTTTTCAGCATCCTTTTATGTGTTATTTCCCCCATTAGAACATAAACTGCTGAGGTGGCTAGGTGGCACAGTGAATAAAGCACCAGCCCTGGAGTCAAGAGGACCTGAGCTCAAAACTGGCCTCAGATACTTAATATTTACTAGCCATATGACCTTGGGCAAGTCACTTAACCCCAATTGTCCTCCGAGAAGAATATAAACTGCTTGAAAGCAGAACCTTCCTTTCTTTTTGCTTGCTTTTGTATTATCAGAACTCAGCACAATGCCTGGCACATAAGAAGAGCTTTATAAATGCTTATTGACTGACTGGCCATAGTCCTCCAATGTTGGATCCAGTTGGAACACAGACACACAGGACAGAAACTCTTAAGGACTTGCTAGGTATGGTGAATTAATAAAAAAGGCATTTAATAAACACCATGGATCAGGCTCTGTGCTAAGCACTGAGAATACAAATATAAAATAAAGTAAAATACAAATATAAAAGAGAAAGAGTGGATGTCAAAGTAAGAGTCTCATTTTACTGTTCATTTGGGCTGAGGGCAACAGTGTTTCATCTAGGTCCTCACCATCCAGGAAATAAAGTCAAACTGAGAAATCCCAGAACTTGCTAGGGTCATTTGACATAATGACAATCTACAGCATCTCTAGAGTTACAGTACAGATGAAAGCCAGCGCAGAGAAAGAAATAGGACATTGAAGAGAATGACGGTGAACAGCTGAATTTCCAGGTTGGGAGAATAATTTAAGGAATGAATGCGCCACAGGTTAAAGGTGTACAGGCTTCCATGACTTCAGAAATTTGGGCCCATTCCAATGCTTCAAGTCCATTCAAGTTGCTGAGGCATCTTGTTCAATCTGGGAGTTCTGAGGGCCCCTACACTAATGTTTAAATACCTCAAAAGTCCCAGGTATATACCCCAGAACTTGACCCTGATCCCAATGCTGAGTGGAGCACTCTAACACCTACAAAAAAAAAAAAACTTGGGCAAGATCTCAGGTTTAGTGTTGGAAAAGACTTTAGAAGTTATCTAGTACAACCCCTCAATCTACAGATGAGGAAACTGAGGTCCAACAAGGCTGTGATTTGCCCAAGGTCACTGAAGAGGTGTTAAACACAAAATTTGAACCTGTTATTCCAAATCTAAAGTCAAGTAATCTTTCTGGTGCCTGATCCTGAGAAGTTAATAGAGGGTGGAAAAAAATAACAGTCAAATCCAGGTGATTTCTTATCAGTCCACAGTTACCCATGCATTGGAAGAAAAGTATCGGTATTATAAGTATCAGTATACATTATATCAGTATTATAGGCATTAAAGGTATCAGTATATATTATATGGGTATTATAGGTATCAGTATATATCAGTATTATGGGTAAATAAACCCTGCCTGTGAGTTGGAAAGAATAACAGTGAAAAACATTAGGAAAATGGGACAATGGGAGAAGATAAAGTCTGGTCTTGAGTACACCTTAGGTTCTCTATGACTCAATCATGATCATTCAACATCAGAGCCAGATGAAATCTCAAAGACCATTTAGTCTATCCTCTCATTTTACCAATAATCATAAAAATAGAGTTGCAGGCCAGTCCTGCCCTTGTCAAGGGAAAAAACAGGACAAGAAGCCAAATCTTCTGAGCTCCTCAATGAAGCTAACTATTCACAATTCTGACACTGAGGAATCCTCTCTGCAAGCCCAGTCTGTCCTTTCTGTGTCCTACCCTGTGCTATTTCCAGTTCTGTCTATATCTTTGCTCTCTGATCTTCCTCCTAATCCAAGAAATGATTAAGTTAATTGTTTTATAGATGATATGTATTTTCTATACGTTAATTCAATTCATTTGAACAAGAAGCTAGTGGCATGGTGGACAAAAGTATGTGATATCAGACAGACCTGTGTTAGAATCCTGCCTGACACTTACTAACAGTATGATCCTGGGTAAGTCACCTAACCTCTCTGCTTCAGTTTCCTCATTCATAAAATGGAGATAATAGTACCTACTTCGCAGGACTGTTGTAAGGATCAAAATCATATGTAAAATGTTTTTCAAACCTTAAAACACAATATAAATGCTAGCTATTATGTGCCCAGCACTGTGTTCCTTGGCTGGTGACTTTGAATGAAAGTTACAGTAGTTTCCACTCAATATTTTGTCTTATATTGAGAGTTCTGGCCTCTTTGTATGAAAATCTATATAAAACGTTAAAATTAGGTGGGTCCTTTCTGTATATTTGCTAAAAAAAAAAAACAAAAACTATGGACTTGCTGGCAAACGCCTTTGCAAATACTGGGAGTTGTGTACATGGCTTGGGTGGGGAAAAAAAATCCATTCCAATCATCTCTTCCCACTTTTCTCAGAACTTATAACCATCCAGGCCCTGCCATGGATTAGTTGCTCCAAACAGGAAAATGCTAGTCAGTCCCTTGAGAACATTCTTTCCCCAGGGGCAACTGAGACATCATCTGTCCCCTGAAGGCTGTGAGCCTTAAGCTGTGTAGACACAGAAGCCACATTCCCCATCTTCCCATGGGAGGATCTTGTAGCTGGCCTCCTCTGACCCTCACATACACAGCCTGAGAAGTCTATGTTCTTTTAAGTTTATTTCTCTCCCTTACCTAAAGCCAGTCTCCCTCCTTCTTTCCCTCCCTCCTTCTGCATATGTACATAGGCATGCTTAAAATTGTCCTAAGATTTTTGGGACACCCCACACATACTTTTTTTTTGTCTTTAGGGTTCAAATCTATGCATATTGTTCCTATCTGTCCTTGGTAAAGACAACAAAAGTTACTTGCCCTGTCAGCCTGAGATTGCTGAGCAAACATGGATAGCCTTAGACACTGTGACCATGTGCAAGTTCACTTAGCCTGTCTGGGCCTTAGTTTTTTCATATGACATATGAATACAATAAAATGGGCAGTACCTGCTCCCATTGGGTCCTTGTGAGGCTTAAATGAGATATCATCCTTCCAATTGCTCAGGTTTGTGACCCTGAAGTCAACCTCTTCTTCACTGTCCCATAGCTAATTAGTTGCTATGCCTTGCTAATTCTACTTCCAGCAACCATGAGAATTTAAGCACCATCTCTCACATCCTTCCCCTTCTCTCAGCTCATACAACCACCACAGTAGTTCAGGCCTTTATCACCACCTGCCTGCCTTGTTGCTGTAGCTTCCTAATTGGCCACCCTGCATCCAGCCCCTCTCCTTTCCAAATCTTTCACATAACTTCCAGTAATATTCCTAAATTACAGGATTGACTTGTGTCATGTCCTAGCTCAAGAAGATCCAGTGATTTTGATATTGCCTCTAAGATCAAATACAAACTCTTCTGTTCAACAAGAAAAGCCCTTCACAATATGGCCCCAGACTACCTTTCCAAGTTTATTGCTCTCTCTTATGCATGTTCTAGCCAAACCAGCCTCCTTGCTATTGCACAAGTATAAGATCCCATCTCCATCTATGGGCCTTTACATATGCACGCCCTCCCCATCTCCACTTCTTAGCATCCTTAGCTCATGACTTGAACTCATGCACAAATTCCTATCCCCCTCCAAAAATAAGTACCTTGTATTTACATATGTAACAAGGACTGGCACATGTGCAAAGCATCTCTGATAGGGTCTTCCCACTCCGAGGAGGCTGGGGACCCTATTTCCCACAGAGTCATGATGACATGTAAAGGAAATGCATTAGATACACATTGGAGCATACAATCTCAAAACAGATCCAACAGTCAATAGTCAATAAACACTTATTGTTTATTTGTATAAAGAATCAGGCACTATACTAAGTGCTAAAGACACAAAGAAAGGTGTAAGAGAGTCCTTGCCCTCAAGAGCTCACAGCTAAAGGGGGAAGACAACACATAAAAAGGTTAAAAAGGTGAGGTGGCCCTGCTGCGGGGCATGATGAAGTCCTGCAGCTGGGGTAGGAAATGACCTGAGGAGGCATGAGTCTCAGAGTTGATTTCATCTTGCTAAATGATGAGTTTCTGGAGATCAGGAGATCCAGGGGCTTAGCAGGTGGAAAGTAATGAGGTGGATTTCCTCAGGGCCCTACTCAAATGACAGATTAGGGAGGAGCTCTCTGATGTCTAACCTCTACCTTTCCTAATCAGAAGAAGGGAGGGACCCTTGGAGCAAGGTGTGTTGAGCAAGTGTGATCCAGGAGGTCAGCTAGATGGAAAAGGATGAACCAGGATGAGCATGTCTACACATTTTCCAATCTCTCTCCAATATCTCTTCTATTAAATTTCATCAAAACCGACCTGGAAGCAAGCTCTCCTGGTCTTCTCCACAGGGGAAGGGGAGATCCCACCATCAGAGAGGCTCTGCACAAGGGCTACTCAGTCCTTGTTATATTTATAAGTTTACATATTGTTTCCCCCAAATACTGTAAGCTTCTTGAGGGCAGAAACTGTTTCTTTTTTGTCTTGGCATCCCCAGAGCCTAGCCTAATGCCTGGCACAATGAAGATGCTCAATAAAAACTTACTAAAAATGGATTAGTGAGCAATCAGTAAGCAATAAGTACTTACTAATAGGACCTGCCAGTTTGCAAATCTTAAAGCACTTTACATACATATTTCAGTTATTATTATTGTTCTAATGCTGGCAGGCAGCCAGCATTCATCAAGTATTTCCTATGTGCCAGGCACTGTGCTACAGCACTAGGGTTATAAATACAAGCAGAAAGGACAGTCCCTGCCCACAAGGAGCTTACATTCTAATAGAGGAAGACAAAACATAAAAGGCAACAGAAAAGGGGGAAGGGACAAAAAGGTGCTGAAGTTTGGAATGTCTTAAAGCATTCCCTGAAAGGAAAGGTAACATGACTAGCCTGGATGTGTCTCCAAAATGGAAACTCCTGAAAGAAACTCTCCAAAGGGCAAAGGGGGCCATCATGGCAGACAAATGTTCCAGGGTGTGTCAGTCTCAAATGATAATGGGAAATTTCAGGGAGAGAATGAACTCGGTCATGGTGGCAGAGTCTGAAGGGTCTGAAGCACAATATCTCTTTGATGCCTTAAAAGTGGCAACTGCTCCCCTTAGAGCAGTGTTTCCCTGTTTTAAAAAAAAGAAAGAAAAAAGGAAGTAACTCTTACTGCCCATTAGCCATCCTCTCTTTCTCCCTCCTCCACAGCCACAAATCAGGCTTCCCAAAAAAACTGGAGAGAAGATACTGAAATCCAGCAGTGCAGATGAGACTGAGAGTCCACTCCTGACAGGCTATTCAGTAACCAGGAATTTACCCCCACAGCAGTGCTGGCTAGCAGCTACTCCTCTCAGGACCATTTTCCTATCTAGACAGTTTTCAGGGTTAAGTGAGAGATGGTAGTAAGGGTCATGACAAGGTCAGTGAAATGCATATAAATATGTGCTTTGAGGCCTGCAGATGACTAAATGTAAGTTGTTGGGTTTTTTTTTTTAAAGGCACTGGTGGCAGCTAGGTGGATAGAATACCAGCCCTGAAGTTAGGAGGACCTGAGTTCAAATTTGGCCTCAGACACATTTTACCCCAATTGCCTCATCCCACCCTCCACCTAAAAAAGGGTGAACATAAAATCCTCTTTTGGTAGAAACAGCATTTCCAATGTGCTCTGCCCCACACAAATTTCAAACAATGTGAAAGAGAGCTCCGAACAACTTCTGGAGCCACAGCACCCACAGAACGGCACAGAGAAGCTAACCTCCTGCTGAGGACGGCCCAACAGCCCTGCAGGGAGCGGCCAGCGCAGCACTCTGAGAGCAGGCAGCACAGAGCACTGGGAACCGACAGCGCAGCCCGCAAAGCTGAGCCCAGGTCTGAGGTTTTGGCCCCAGGGTGGCCGGGCCTTCAGCCGGCTGGTGGAACTACAGAACACCAGCAATTGTGGCGATTCCAGAATTCTCAGCACAGATATGCCTAGGACAAAGTGAGAGGTTAGTGCCCTATGGACTTTGGGACCAGTATTTGGGGAACACGTGGCTTCCTCCCCTGGGGGCAAAAAGCTGCTGAAGAAACAGCTGCACAGAAGCCATTTTGCAGCGTCAGTAGTGGCTCTAGCTCCTGGTCTGCGAACTGTAGGAAGATCCAGCAATCAGTCTGGGGGTTAATCGCTTTTGCTTTAAACTGCCTGGATCTGGATTGTGGTCTGGGGGGGAAGTTTGGGGTGGGTATCCAACTTGCCAGAGTGGGTGGAGGCTTTACAGAGGCCACCCAACTGTCGGAAGTTGTGAAGACCCCACGTTTGGGCGGAAGCTCCCCTGTCTGGTGGCAGAGTCCTACTGTGGCAACAAGCCCAAAAATCAAGTAATTAAGTGGCAATATGCCTAGGCAAATGAAACAAAATAAACAGAAAAGTTCAACATTGGACTCCTATTTTAGGGGCAAAGAGGCTCAAAGCATGGAGGAGGACTGTGAGATCAGAACTCCTGCACCAAAAGCCCCAAATGAAAATACAAGCTGGCTACAGGCCATAGAGGACCTTAAGAAGCAGATAAGAGAAGTGGGGGAAAATTTGGGAAGAGAAATGAAAAAGATGCAAGAAAAGTATGAAATGACAGTCAACAGCCTGATTGAGGAAAATAACACCTTAAAAAATAGACTAACATAAAATCCTCTTTTTTATGCCTTGGGTAGCTGGACCTAGAACCAAAGAGACTATTCTGCTATTAACATCCCAATTTGTTTATAAATGGTTTTATCAGTCTTACCTCTTAGCTATTCTTGAACTTCAAGGAAATTTGTATATAATAACGAAGTTTCTTTAGTTCAGGGTTTGATTAGATGGCCCCTGGGGTCCCTCTGAACTCCCAAATTCTATGATTCATTATTGTGAGTCATTCATCCACCAATGAAGATATCGTCCCCTCTGGTTCTTATTAGATGGTGGTATTCTGAATTGACAGGACAAAAAACCAAACCAAAACAAAAAACAGGTTACAAATAATTTGGTGTTTTCACCTCTCTGAAATTAGGTTCATGGGATTCAGAGCTAGCTGGGGTCTTTGAGAACATCTTGCCTCTCATTTTACAAATGATGAAACTGAGGCCCAGAGCATTCAGGGAGGATTAAAACCCATCTTCTAACTCCAAATCTAGCATTCTACCTATTCTAGCATCCTGCCCTAAGAAGACATCACATAGTCCATTTCCAGGCTTTATTGGAAGTCAGTTTGGTAAGACCTTCCAGAGTTCACAGTCTCCTAGCATAGCCTGCAGTAATTCATTCAACAAGTACTTTGGAGCCTCTTATGCACAAGACCCTGTTTAAAGGATGAGGCCTTCAAAGGCAAAGGGAGAAGAAAGCAATATACAGTGGAAAAGGTCCAGAAAGTTCTGGACTGAGAGGATCTGGGTTGAAATATTGACTCTAGCGCTTACTATGTATGTGACCCCGGGCAGTCACTCACCCTCCATGGGCCTGTTTTCTCTTCTGCAAAAATTAGAATAGACCAGATGGCCACTCTAGTCCCTTTTATCACTACATCTATGATCCTATAAATCAAGACTATAAACTCAGAAAACCAGAAGAATGGTGAAGTTTTCCACCCAGGGTCCCCTTCATGCCATTACAAACTTTAGTGAAGTCCTTTCAGCTATATTATATATTGGATGGCAAGAACTAATTACGTATGTAACCCATGGCTCAGAGCAACTAATGCTCCCCCAGGGATGCTAATTTTAAAGGTTGATGCCTAGAGAGTCAGTTTCTTTTTGGCTCACTGCACCTACCTTCAAGAAACATTCAAAATAAAACTTAGGTATAACTCATATCTTCCCCAAACATGAGTAAAAGGGCTCTCTAACTCCCATATAAGCCCTCAAGAAATGACATACATATCAATCAAAGAACAGCCTTTATTTTACCCTACATGCTCATAGGAGACCATAAATAGAAAACATATAAAGCAATCAGATTGCTCATCAAGTTCCCTTGGAAGGGAGATGAACTGGGAGTTGCTATCAAACCAAATCTTTTGCATTCCAGCGAATTCTTATTTCTTATAGTTCTACACAATTTCCCCCCAGACTTGCAATACCACCCTGAGGGTTAGACTCTCCCCCACAAAAAAATAAATCTGTTTTGGAAGTACTACTGAATAAACAATTCCCTTTCCATCAGATCTGAACTATTCAAGTAACACATTAGCTTTGTTCTCCAAGTAGGACCCTGTGCAGGAACCATGTAGACAATCTTCTTTCTCCAAGGAGCACTCTGCCTGAAAAAACTCCCCTTCTCTCACCAGGAAGCCTAAGCTTAAAAACTTTCAAAACTTGGGGTGACTCACAAGGCAGCTCCAAAAACTGGTGCTGCCTACAAAAGCTCCTTTTTCTAAATAGGAATTTAAAATCTCCCTTCATTCACACAAGACGTGGGGTTCTTTACAGTCTCAGCCAACAAGCATTTATTAAGCATTTACCATGTGCTAGGCACTATGATGAACACAGAGATGGGAAGGGGATGCAAAGAAACATGCAAACATAGTCCTAACCTTGATGGATCTGCCATTCCATTGGGGAGACCACATGCAAACAACTTTTTACATGCAAGATATATAGTGGAAATGAAAAGTAAACTCTAAGAGGAAAGGCACTAGGAATGGTAAGGAAGACCTGAACCCTAGATGTCTTGGCTTCCAGTCCTGGCACTTCACAATATACTTTGTGTTTCCCATGATGAAAAGACAGAATGGCGGACAGGATCGTGCCTAGGCTTTGGAGCCAGGAAGACTCTGGTTCAGTCCTGTCTCTGACATATACCATCTATGTGACCCTGGGCAAGTCACTTGTCCTCTCTGAGCTCTAGGCAACTCTCTTTTAAGTGTCAAATGGAGTGCCTAACTGCATTAATAGAGGGAGATTCCTCATCTAGGAGTTCCCTATATCAACAAAATTACAGGCCTAGTACCTATCCCCATGCCTCTCCTTATCTCATGATGACCAGGAAGAATGTGTCTAGCTAGAGATTTGATGATCTAATCAAGAAAGTCTTAAGTTGAAAATGGCAAGGGAGAGAGAAAAATGCCCAGATAAAACTCTTAAATTAGAGACTAGGCAAGACAACAGGTGGAATATATTATCAATCAATCAATAAGCACTTAGAAAGCACCTCCTCCATGCCAGGCACTATGCCAGGCCATTGGGATAACAATGAAGTGATTAGAGTACTGGAGGTACATAGAGATGTATGGAAAATAGAAAGTGATTTCAGAGAGACAGGAGGGCACTACTAGCTGGAGGAATCAGGAAAGACTTAATATAGAAAGGGTACAACAGTGAAGGAGATGCCTGATAAAGCACAAGAGAAAGCATCTAAGAAAAGAGTTACAAACTTATATTTCTACATATATATGTAATGGACAGAATCTGAAATTTCATAACAACAAGAGAAATATGACCTTATTGGCATCATTAAGATTTGGGATGGAATTCATAACCAGAATAGGGCTTTGTATTCCACTTGGTCCTTTCTGGGGGAGGGGGTGGCAGGGACCTAGGGTGGAACAGGACTAGAACAAAGTCTGAGTCTAGCAAAGACTACAGCAAATTCATCCATAGGTAATTAGCAGAGAAAGAAGTGAAGAACAAAGACAACAGATGGGCACATTTCAGCCAAGGGCAAAGAGGCACAGAAGGAGGAACCAAAACCAACAAATCAAAGCAGGACAGTGGATATGTCAGCAGGAATCTGAGGGAAAAGTCTGTTGAGATGTGAGACATGGACAGAGCACTGGACCCAGCCAAAAAGACTGGCATTTGAATCCTGCCTCAGATGGGTGATATGATCCTAGGCAAGTCATTGAATTGCACTAAGCCTCAGTTTCCTCATCTGTAAAAGTGGGATAATAATATCTACTACCTCATAGAGTTGTGAGGATCAAATGAGACAATATAAGGAATATATATACTATGTAATATGCACTATTATCATGAGATGACAGCTTAAAGAATCAGCTTATGTCATGGGAACATGCTGGCCATCCTGCTGGCTATTCTGTTTATTACATAGTAACTGTGAGATACTGGTAGCTTGAACATATTCTGGCCCAAAGCTCAAGATACATTGTCTGGCAAAAGTATATTCTTTTTGCCAAACCTTGTTAAAAATACAATTTCTTAAGCTGAACTTCAAGTAATGGAAAAATTGTGACATTTCCTAGATACATAAGGAATTGACTCAAATTCATAAGAATAAGAATCAGAATAATTTATAATATATTAATAAGAATAATTTATCATTTGATAAATGGTCAAAGAATGTGAACAGGCAGTTTTCTAAAGAAGAAAGCCAAGTTATCAATAGCTACATGAAGAAATGCAAATTAGTAAAACTCTGAGAGAAGAGACTAGCATGAAGGGAGATCCAGAAAAGCTTCTCACAGAAGCTAGGCTTTTAGATCAAGCTTAGCAGAAATGAAGGAAATCAGGAGGCAGACATGAGGAGGGAGAGCATTCCAGACATGGTGGACAGACCATGAAATCAGAAGATTGAATGTTATGTTTGAGGAACAGCCAAAATGTCAGTATAGATGGATTGTAGAATTAAGTGACAGAGAGTAAAATTAACAAGACTGGAAAGGAGAGGACAAGTTGTGGAGGACTTTCTTTCTTTTTGCTTTGTTTAGTTTTTTAAGTTTTTTTTAATCAACAAAAAAATCTACTCTTTGTCCCTTCCACTTCCATCTCTCCATTAAAGAAAGACAGAAAAATAAAACTCATGTTACAGACATGTATAGTCAAAACAAAACAAGTTCCCCTCTTTGACCATGTTCAAAAATACGTCTCTATCTCCATTCTGGGTCCATCACCTCTCAATCTGGAAGTGGGCAGGTTTCATCAGGGGTCCTCTGGAACTGTGGTTGGTCACTGTATTTCAAAGCTTCTATACAGCTTTGGTCTTTCCATTAGAAATGCTTGGAAGTCCTCTCAGTAAAAATTCTTTTCCCCCCATAGGATTACAATCAGTTTTGCTGGATAAAATGTTCTTGGTTGGCTGTAAGCCTATATTTTGCCTTGTAGAATTTCATATTTCAAACTCTGAACTCATTTACAATGGTATATGCCTAATCATATGTGATCCTGACTGTGGCTCCCCAAGACTTTATTCTTTCTTTTAGGCTGCTTGCAGTATTTTTTTCTTTGACCTAGAAGTTCTGGATTTTGGCCATAATGTTCTTAGTTTTTATTCTGGAGTTTCTTTCAGGAGGTAATCAACAGATTCTGTTTTTATTCTGCCCTCTGGTTCTAAGAGATTTGAGAAGTTTCTTTTTATTTCTTGAAATATGATATCCAAGTTCTTTTTTTGGTTATAGCTTTCAGGTAGTTCAATCTGTTTTCTAAGGTTAGTTGTTTTTGCTATGAGGAATCTTAAATTTTCTTCTAGTTTTTCTAGTCTCTTCATTTCATTTTAACATTTTTTGGTTTCTCATGAAGTCACTAGATTCCATTTGGTCCATTCTAATTTTCAAGGAATTAGTGGTTTACATAAGGTTTTATACCTCTTGTGCCAAGTTAATTCCCTTTCCAATTCTTTCTTCCAGAGCTCTCAGTTCTTTTCCCATTTTTCTATAGTCTCTATTCCATTTATAAAAACATTTTAACTCCTTTTAAAATTCTTGCTTCCATATATAACCTATATAAAATTGCTTACCATTTTAGGGAAGGGGGAAAAGAAAGGAGGAGGGAGAAAATTTGGAAATCAAATTTATTTTAAATAAATGTTTAAAACTGTCTTTACATATAATTGTAAAAAAATAATAAAACACTTTTTTTTTTTTGCTCTTTATAGGGCAATTGGGGTTAAGTAACTTGCCCAAGATCACATGGCTAGGTTTTTTGTTTGTGTATACGGTAAGTGTCTGAGGCCGGATCCGAACTCAGGTCCTTCTGATTCCAGGGCCAACGCTCTACTCACTGCGCCACCTAGCCGCCCCAAAATACTATTTTTTAAAAAAATTCTTACTTCAGCTCTCCCAGGAATTCTAGTTGAACTTATGCCCAACCTGTGTTTTCCTTTGAGTCTTTGCTTTTTGGTGTTTTAGAGTGATTCTCTTCTGGATTTCTATATTGAGTGTCTCTGTCACCATAACAGCTTTTTATGTTTGGACTTTCTTTTTGTTTGCTATTCTTCCAGCCTACTTCCATGACTTTGGACTTGATGTTAGGGCTGGGCTCTGTTCACTTCTAGAGGAGAAGATGGCTGGGCTGGTCCTACTGCTACTTTCTTGGAGGTACTAAGTGTTGTATTGATTCCAAGATTTCCAAGACAGCTCACTCTGGTGATCAGTGCTTCCTAAGTGGACAGATTCAGGGCAAAGACTTATTTTTATTCTCTGCAAGTTCCTGACCTGGATTTGTGTCTGAGCAATATGCCTATGAGCTTGGCTTAATCAAGAGTTCCAATAGACTGTACCTGGACTCAACTAACTTTAGTCAGCTAGAAAGCTTTGCTGGTTCAAAGGGATAGAATTGCAAGCTCTCCTTTGGTCTGGAATTCCTATTCTGATTGTTCTGCTGCAGGCTGCAGACTGGGCTGGAAGCTAGAACTGAGACACTCTCTCTCACTCTTACCCTCCCTCCACCCTTCACACCCCCCACACACACACATACTCAACCCCTGGAGTCATCCATGCAGCCACTGCTCCTTTCACAGTACAAAGTCTAAGCCCCCTGACCACTCCTCACCATGGACTACCACCCCTAGATGCATTCTCCCTCCTTATTCTACTCTGGATCTCTGACCCAGAACTGAGTAGTGAGTGATAGAGCTGTCAGGTAGCACCAGTTACTGAAGCCTACACAAATTTAGGCCCTTCTGTGAGAAATTTGAGAAATTGCCCTGGAACGTTCTGTAAAGATATTACTGGCTAGATACTACTCCACTATCTGAATACCTCTCTGTCTCCCTATACAAACCTGGGCTAGAATAATCACTCATGATTTTTTTTTAATATTTCATGATCAGGACTTGGTATATCGAGTTTTCTAGATCTTTGTGGAGTTGTTTGTTGAGGAAGCTTGGCTGAACCTTTTCCTACTCCACCATCTTAGTTCCTCCTCTGTGAAGGGCTTTAAATGCCAAATAGAACATTTTACATCTGCTCCTGGAGGCAAAAGGGAGCCATTGGAGTTTGAATGGGGTGGGACATCATCAGATCTACACTTTAGGAAAATCCCTTTGGCAGTAGAGTGAAAGATAGATTGGAATGGGAAGAGATTAGGATTAGTGGGAATAATGAATCCTGTGAAATATTCACATGTATTCATATTTTCACTAAATAAAGTTATAATTATGTAAAGTATGATAATTAGTTCTATCTCAATGGAAATATACAGGAAAATTCAAATAATGTGACCACTTCTGGGTATTCATTATTATCATTGAGACCTAGCTGCAGTGCAGGGCAGCAATGGCTAGAGTAATAGACTTAGGGTCAGGAAGATCTGGGTTCAAATTTGGCCTCAAAAATTTACTAGCTCTGTGACTTTGGCCAAGTCACTTAGCCCTATTTGCCTCAGTTCCTCAACTGTAAAAAGGGGATACACTGGAGAAGGAAACAGCAAACCAATCTTTGCCAAGAAAACCCCACATGGGATTACAAAGGGTTGACAAGACTGAACAACAATATTATAAGAGCAAGGATAGTTGTTTTATCTAAATTTTGTATCTCCCCCAGGCCAGCAAAAGTGCTCTGTACATAAACATGTATTTAATAAATGTTTGGAGAACAGACTAGAAGAGGATAGAATATTAGTTTTAGTTTTAGTACAAGTTGGAGCTTCCTGGACTAAATAGCTCCCTGTCTAATCTGAGCTAACAGTACTAGTGTTCCCACAGTCTTATTTCAGGAGCAAAACTGGCACAGCACAGAGTCAGACTGAACAACTGAACAACAAAGCTCTGGTCCAGACATGCATGGGGTGATGAAAGCCTACTCAGAGCTGTGTTTGTGTGAGTAGAAGGAAGGGGACACAGATAAGAAATGTAGTGAAGGGAGAAAGGACAAGAGAAAGGATATGTATCATTGTCTGTGAATAGGTCACGTGTGAGCAGACATATTTTTTTCATATATTTCTGACATAAGACGTCATCATCTGTTCTTGGTGGGGAGAAAACTGCACACAAGCATGTTTCTCTTCCTCTCTGCCCTCTCTCCTCTCCTTCTGCCTAGGCTGGGGGCAGGGTGGGGAGAAGGAATAAAATGGACAGGACTGGGGCTGGAACAGATCCCGGTTCACTGAGCAGACCCTTATGGGAGTTTTCTGACTGTCCAAGAGAGAATCTGCTTGGAAGCCTGGCAGCAAAGACTTAAAGGATGATTATGTAATAAGAAAGCTAAATAGGTCAAGACATTTTCAAGTAAGACAAAGAACCCTGATCTTAAAGAGTCTGAGCACTGGGTTCAAATTGTGCTTTTGTCACCTATACCGCCTCAGACAATTTGCATAACCTTCCTGGGCAGTATCTTTAAGATGACTTCTGGGGCACAGTATGTCTCTAAGTCTACAATCCCAAGAAAGCGCCCTTTCTGGCACATTGAGCACCTAGCAGGATGCCCCTGGGCAAACAGATCCACTGCAGCCCTCCGGGTGCATCCAACAAGCAGTTATTAGGATGGGAAATGGGGAAAGAAGAATACTAGGTACAAAGTGCTGAGGGACAGCACTTTTTCCCCCCTCTTACAAGCTGAGGAAACTGAGGCAGAGGTTAAACCTTCTAGTTCGTGTTTGAACTCCGATCTGGCTGACTCCAGGTCCGAGGATTTATCCACCGCACCACCTGTCTCAATTCCACAAACGTTTAGTAACAGCCCACCAGAAAGGCAAAAAAAAAAAAAAAATCGAGTTCGTCCTTGAAGAGCTCCCCCCCCTTCCCACCGACCTCCCGGGCTGCCTTTAAGTCCCAGCCAAAACCCGACTCTGTACAGGAAGCCTCCCTACCCCCTCTCAAGTCCCTCCCCGCCCCCCCCCTTTTACCCGCGCACCCTGTTCATAGCTCGCTTTATACATATCTGTGCGCACGTAGTCTCTCCCCTCGGATTGTAAGCCCCCTGAGGCCAAGCGCAGTATCCACTCTGAATTCCCAGCGCTTGCACCGACTTAATTAATGTGTATTGACTGGTGGATGCTACTTGTTTTCTCGTCTGCACAATGGCTATAAATAGTCCCCTATCTACTTAGCAGGGTTTTGCACTAAATGAGTGTAAGGGTAGAAACAGCACTTATTAGTCCGTAACCGAGGCTTGCTGTTTGTTTGTTTGATTGATAAGACGGACGGACTGACGAAGATAAGCCAGAATCACCCAGCCCTTCCGAAAGAGAAGGGATTCCAGCCCCACCCCACAATGGCAGACCAGAGTTAAGAGCACGTGCTCACACGACTGGGCGAAGAGACGAACTACCTGCAGGGAGAGGGTGGCGGACAACCATTGGGCAGGGAGCGCTGGAATCCCGAGCTGCTCGCGTGCGCGTGCGCGCGACCCAAGCCTCCCTCTCAATTCTGCGGGCCGGCGCGCCCTCTGGGTGGGGGTGGGAGGGATTGGGATGAGGCGGGGGGGCGGGGCTCCAGGGCAGCTGACTTCTGTGGGTCAGGTGACCACCGGCCCGGAAGGGAAGTGCGTTCTGCTAGCCCCAGATACCCCCTTCTCCCCCGGGCCGTAGTCCCAGTCCCTCGGCCCCGGGAGTCACGCGGACCCCGGCGGCAGCAGCGGCAGCATCAGGGCAGCTGCCTTTGCACAGCCTGACCATGGCGTGGACCAAGTACCAGCTGTTCCTGGCCGGGCTTATGCTGATCACCGGCTCCATCAACACCCTCTCGGCCAAGTGAGTTGGGGAGTAGGGGACCCCCCACCCCTGGGGTCGGGCCTTGGGCCGGGCTGGCGTGGGGAGGACGGGGCTCCGCATCCAGCCCTCCTCCAGAGCTTCGAGATGAACCCACCGACAGGCCTCGGAGTGCGCTGGAGAGATGCGGAGCGCCCGGGTTCGAATCCCCCTCTGCCTCTCGCCACCTCGGGCAAGCCGCTTCCATTTCTGGGCCTCAGTTTCCTACTCTGTAAAATGAGGAGATTGGAAGAGATGATTGATGAATCAGTCCCCTGCCAGTGTTTGTTCCTCTGGTATCCCCTCTGTCTTTTATGCGGCCTCCCGAGCCTCCAGCCTGTTGTTAAGTCCTTTTTCAGTTGGGTCCCATTCATCACCCCATTTGGGGCTTTCTTGGCAAAGGTACTGGAGCGGTTTGCCATCTCCTCCTCCAGCTTATTTTACAGATGGGGATCTGAGACAAACAAGGTTACGTGACTTGCCCAGGGTCACACAGCTAGGAAGTGTCTGAGGCCACATTGAACTCAAGAAGATGAGTCTTCCTGACTCCAGGCCCAGTGCTCTATCCACTTCAACACCTAGCTCCTTCTCTGCTCTTAATATTACATCGCTGCTAACCCCCTTCACTTCCAAAAGATTCTTTGTGTGTGCGTGTTTTGTGGTGTTATTTATTTAAAGGTGTACACCCTACTGTATAGGTTGTCTCTTCCCCAGTAGAATGTAAGTTTTTTGATGGAAGCATTAGTTGGTTTTTACTTTACTACAGTAGCAGGACTATTTTATGTCTGCCTAATATTCATGTTGAATGGAATTCCAGATCTTTGGTCCTCTAAACTGTGTTGGAAGGAGGCCAATTCATATCCAGGATTCTAGGCCCACAGAGATTGTTTTGCTGGGATTAATTAGAAAGTGCCTTGCCTTTTGGCAGCTTGAGTTTCACCATAAATAAAATGGGTATTGGTGGTAAGACCTTTGCCCTTAGAAGAGAGGGGTGATGAAATGAATGTTGAGCTTGCTTTTTCAAAATGAGAGCAGAACTTGTTGAGGGAACACCTGACTTCTGTGTAAGGTGCAACTTTTTAGCTAGAGCTAGAAAGGCATTGGAAAGACATAGTCCAACTCCTCTTGTTTTGAAGAAGTGAAAACTGAGTCCCAAAGAAGCACAATCACTTGGCCAAAGTCACAAAGTTAATTAGTACCTGATTCAGTTTTACAAACATTGGTTAAGCACCTGCTATATGTGATAAGTGCTGAAGCTTCAAAAATTTATCATTTATATTTTAACACAAATATTTCTGCGATCTAAATGGTAAGACTAGCAGCCTGGTTTTGTAGGAGAAGGAAAGGCTTTACAGAAGGCATAAAAGTTAGGGTTTTAGAATTCCCTCCTTTCCCTGTCAATTTGGCCATGCAGGGATGCTTGAAAGCTGTATGTCCCATTATCCCTTAACATTTGTGCTGGGGATAAGGCCTGTTAAAAAACTTCCCTTCACTACTTTTCCCACAGATTGCCAAGGCTTTGAATTATTTGTCATCTACATTGGGCTAATGCAATTCTTTTAAAAAACTCTAGACAAGTAGAGAGTGGTCTAGTAGGAAACAAGGAAATCCCTGATCACGGAAAAGGGAAGGTCATTTCTTCTGCCTTTATTTCCTTTGTCTACCAGTCAGTCCTGTTGAGTTAGCTTCCCAAATTGGAGGACAACCTTTGATCCTGGTCCCTGGTGGTTTCTGGTGTGAGGAATCTCACATTGTAATTCTACTTCTCATTTGGACACTGTTTCACAGTTTTCAACGTCCTTATTTCCATAATCTCATTTGATCTTCATAATTTCTTGGGGGGATAGGCTGGGTTGGGATTATACCCTTTTTATAGATGAAGAAACTGAGGTTTGGAGAAGTTCGGTAACCTAAGTAAGCAGCACAACTGGGTGGGACTGGAGCCCAGGCTTTCACCTACTAATCTTTCTGCTACATCATCTTCCCACCTACACAGGAGACATTAGTTCAAAGCTGTGAACACAGAGCAGTGGTTCAAGGCCAATTAGAAACTGTGGGGGTAATGAGACACTCCCCAAGAACAGAAGACAGGGGAAGAGCTTGGCAGATTGAAGTTTAAATTTCCAGCCTGATGGTTGATATACAGAAATCAGGCTGTAATGCAAATAATTTGGCTTAGGGAGAACATGGGGGTGAATCTTGATTGATTCATGTTCTAAGCCGTATTTTAGGGACACCCCAACATAACCCTCCCTCAAAAAATCAGAGAGACATGATCCACTTGAAACAGAAACAAACTCTTGAGAACTCTCCCAACAAGCTGCATTTGGAGACTGAGTCTACTTCGTTGCTCTCCTAGACCCAAGCGTCAGGTCCTCTCTATCCTCACTACTCTGTCCTCTCAAGAAGTCCCTTGCTAGCAGCTACAAAGAATTCAGTTCATCGTGGTAAGATAAAAAGCACAGGTTTTGGAGTGGCAGCACCCAACGTTGAATAACAGCTCTTCCAAAGTCTCTGCATGCCTTTGCTAAGTCACTGCCCTTCTTTTGACCTCAGTTTCCTTGTCAGTGAAGTAAGGGAGTTAAGCTAAATGGTGTCTGAAGCCCCTTCCTGCTCTAAATTTATGATGCTCTGATTCCCCTTGCTCCCAGAAGGATGTCCAGAGTCAAGATTAGCAACTCCATTCCCTTTGACTGGGTCTCCCTCAAGATCCCAGCTTCCTTCTCTACCACTATTATCTTCTTGTGTCCCCTGTCCACAGAGGAAAGAGGAATTCCACTCCACAAAACTCTTAATAAGTAACACATTTAAATGCTGGTTTTTTCTTACAACTGAGATGTGTGTTGTTCAGTCATTTCAGTCACATCCAGCTCTTCTTGGCAAAGATACTAGAGTGCTTTGCCATTTCCTCCTCCATCTCATTTTACAGATGAGGAAACAGTTGAGGGTTAAGTGACTTGCCAAGGATCACACAGCTTAAGAAGTGTCTTGAGACCAAATTTGACCTCAGGAAGAGGAGTCTTCTGGACTTCAGGCCCCAGCACACTATCCACTGTGCTGAGTAGCTGGAGGTTATTATCAACCCTGTCTCAAAGAGGGAACAAGTAAGGCCTAGATGGGTTCCTAAGGTCCTAGAACTGGAGCTAGAAGGAACCTCATGCTCTCTAGTTTGACTCTCTCATGTTACAGATGAGGAAACTGAGACCCAGAGAGGTGAAGTGATTGCCCAAGGTCACCCAGCACAGAGGAGGTGAAGGGGCTTGCCTATGATCACATACCCTGTAAGTGTAGAGCAGACATTGGAACCTTGATCTTCTTATTCCAAGTTCTGTGTTCTTTCAGCTATACCAGTGGGATTAAACTCAGATAGAAATGAGGGCCACTAAAGCATATATAAAGATCCCTACAAGTCACATATTGACTCAGAAAGCTAAATATTATCTATGTTTTATTGCATTATTATTTATTTTATTAAATATTTAATTTTAATATTACATTTTAATCTAGTTTGGGCCACAGCCAGGAGGCACCGTGGATAGAGTACTGGCCCTGAAGTCAGGAAGACTCATCTTCCTAAGTTAAAATCTGGTCCCAGAGATTCACTAGCTGTGTGACCCTGGGTAAGTCAATAACCCTGTTTGCCTCAGTTTCTTCATCTCCTAATGAGCTGAAGAAAGAAATGACAAACCACTCCCAAATCTCTACCAAGAAAACCCCAAATGAGGTCACAAAGAGTTGGACATGACTGAAAAACAACTGAACAACTAGTTTGGGCTATACTTAATAGTGTTCTGGGCCACTTATTTGATACATCTAGGCCAGGGGTGGGGAACCTGCGGCCTCAAGGCCACCTGTGGCCCTCTAGATCTTCAAGTGTGATACTTTGAATCCAAACTTCAAAGAATGGATTTGTTTGGATTCAGTCAAAGTACCATACTTGAGGACCTAGAGGGCCACAGGTGGCCTTGAGGCCGCAGGTTCCCGACCCCTGATCTAGGTTATGCCACAGCTGCATTTTTTTGTAAGTAAATATGTTTTCTTCTGCTAGGCCAATAAATTTTTCACATTGCTTTAGCCTATCTGTCTTCCCTGGGGCCAGAGCCCTTGGGTTCTGCCTTTATCTTAGGCCCAGCCCATTTAAGCACTAGGCTGAAGGCTATTGGAGTGGGGGTGGGGGTGCCAGTGCTACTGCCTGAAGGAGTACTGACAGAGCCTGTTCTGAGTGAGGATCTGTTCTTCTGAAAGACTCTTTCTCTCCTTCCCCTAATCTGACCCTAACACTGAGATACAACCCAGAAAGAAGAAAGAAAACTGGAGGACACAGATTTCAAAGAATGTCAAGGTTTGACAGGACCTTGCTGGTCATCTAGGCCAATCAATCCTTTCATTTGTCAAGTCAGTTGGTCAATCAGTAAACATTAAGTGCCTACTGTGTTCAAGGTACTGTTAAGCACAGGGGATAAAAAAAAAAGGCAAAAGATAGTCCCTGCCCTCAAGGAGCTTACAGTCCAATAGAGGAGTCAACATACAAACAAATATATACAAAGCAAGCTCTATACAGAATAAATAGGAAATAGCAGAGAGAAGTTACTGTAATTGAGATGGGTTGGGGAAGGCTTCCTATGGAAGGTAGGATTTTGTTGGGACTTAAAGGAAGCCAGGGAGGTCAGTAGTCAGAGCAGAGAAGGGAGAGCTTTCCAAACAGGGGGAGGACCAGAGACCATGCCTAGAACAGACAGTTGGGTGTCTTGTAGAATAACCAGGAGGTTGGTGTCACTGGATCCGGTAGTACAAGTTGGGGAATAAGATGTAAGAAGACTGGAAAGGTAGGAGGGTACTAGGGTTATGAAGGGCTCTGAATGCCTTTTATATTTCATATTTGATTCTCGAGGCAACAGGAAGCCACGGAGTTTATTGAGTAGGAGAGGTAGCATAATCAAGCCTGCATTTTAGGAAAATCACGTTAGTGGCAGAATGGAGGATGAAATAGAGTATGGAGATTTGAGGAAGGCCAGCCCACCAGCAGGCTACTGCAGTAATCCAGGTGGGAGGTAATGAGGGGCTGCTCTAGAGTGGTGCCAGTGTCAGAGGAGAGAAGGGGGAGTATTTGAGAGATGTTGCAAAGGTGAAATCAATAGGCCTTGGCAATGGACTGGATATGGGGGGTGGGATCCAGGATGATTCTTGGATTGCAAGCCTGAGAGACTGGGAAAGTGGTGTTGCTGTCAACACTAATAGAGAAAGTAAGGGAGGGGGGAGACAGGGGAAAACATAATGAATTCCATTTTGTGTTGAGTTTAAGATGTATATGGAACGTCTAGTTTTGAGACGTCTGAAAGGCAGTTGGAAATTCAAGATTGGAAGTCAGTAGAGAGTCTGGCACAGGATTGGTAGATGTGAGAATCATCAGCATGGAAATGGTCATTAACTCCATGGGAGCTTATGAGATCACCAAGTGAAATAGCATGGAGGGAAAAGAGAAGAGGGTCCAGAACAAAACCCTGAGGGACACCTACAGTTAATGGATGTGATCTCGAAAAGGATCCAGCCAGTAAAGGAGACGGAGAAGGAGCAGTCAGATAGGCTGGAGGAGAACCAGAAGAGAATGGGGACCAGAAAACCTAGAGAAAAGAGTGTCATGGAAAAGAGAGTGATTAACAGTGTCAAAGGCTACAGAAAGGTCAAGGAAAATAAGGGAGAAAGGCCATTGGATTTGGCAATTAAGAGATATTGGGGACTTTGGAGAAAGCAGTTTCAGTGGATTGATAAGATTGGAAGCCAAATTATAAGTGGTTAAGAGGACAAAGAGGAGAGAAAGGGGAGAAAAGGAGTCTACCTATTGTAGACTCCTTTTAAAAAAGTTTAGCTACATAGGGCAAAAGAGATGTAGGATGATAATTAGCAAGGACGTAAGGACCAAATGCGGGTTTTTTTCAGGGTAGGGGAGACATGGGCATGTTTGTAGGCAGTAGGAAGAGGGAGAGATTGAAAATAAGTGAACATGTTGGAATGACGGGGAGGCACTCTGTTGGAGGATATGGAATGGTATGGGATCACTTAAACAAGCAAAGGGGTCAGCCTTGGTAAGGAGTAAGGCCACTTCATCATTGGAGACAGGTGAAGGAGAGAGTGTCAAAAGGTCTCTGAATGGTCTCCTACTCTGAATGGGAGATGGGGAACAGGGAAAAAGAGGGACTTCATGGCTAGTGGCATCAGTTTTTTCTGTAAAATATAAGGCAGAGTTCCCAGCTGAGAGAGTAAGGGAAGGAGAGGTTTGGAAGATTTGAGGAAGGATGAAAAGATTTGGAAGAGCCACTGTGGAGCATGGCATAGTAAATTGATAAGGGAGGGTATAGTAAAATTACCTAGGAGCAGCGAGTGCCCAGTTAAGGTTATATAGCAAAAAATTGTAGGGAACCTAGTCGGAACAGTTGTGATTTTCTCCACCTTCGTTCAGTGGCATATGTGTAAGAGTGAAGGTGACAGATTGTGGGAGTGATCCAAGGAAGAAGCTTAGGTGGGTAAAATGGGCAATTTAATAAGCAGGTGAAGGATTCAAGAAAGGGGGACAACATAGATTTGAATTGGTTTATCAAGGTGGCTAGATGGGGAGAAGGGGAGGGAGTGGCTAGTTCAGGGGAGATAGTGTGGTAGAGAATTGAGGGGTCAAGGGATTGGAGGGCATAGTGTAGATGAAGAGGGGTGTTATGTAAAGGAAGGGAGAGAAAGAGGCAAAATGCCAATAGATTATGGTAATACTCATGTGCTGAGAAGTGGAATAATTGGGACAAGGCTCCCCAGCTAGTTAACAACAAAACACAAATGCAAACTAATATTCCCTAGCTGACAGTGGAATAGAAAGAGGTCTGAATTTGGAGCAGGTAACATAGGTCTGTTTTCAGGCTCAGCTGCTTACTAAACCTATGACCTTGGACAAGTCACTTCTTAGACTCTCTAAGTTTCAATTTCCTCATCTGTAAAACGAGAGGGGTGGAGAACCTTCGACCTCAAGGCCACAAGTGGCTTTCTAGGTCCTTGGTTGCAGCCTTTTGACTGAGTCCAAGTTTTATAGAACAAATCCTTTTATTAAGGAGATTGGTTCTGAGAAGTTTGATGATTCCCTAAGCTCCCTTCCACTTACGGATGCTATGATCCAATGAACTCCCAGGCCAAGGCCTTTCTGGCCCGCCCCCCCACCCACCAGTCTTCCTCCTGTAATTTCGACGTCTTACCTGAGCTGATCCTAGTCTGGAGGGGAAAGGGGCAGGGAGGGCAAAAGCTGCTTTCATTCCGAAAGAGTAAAGAGCTATGTGTGTTCACAGGGGAGAAAGGGGAAAGAAGGAAGGAAAATCAATATTTTTCCCTGTTCAAGAGTTAAGGTCTGTGCCACAGGCACAAACCCTGCATCTGCAACTGTTGGAAAGTCATTTAACCTACCTGAGCCTCCGTTTCCTCATTTGTAATGAGAGTGTTAAACTAACTGGCCTCTTCAGTCCCTTTCAGCCCTGGGTCTGTTTTCCTCTGATCATGGCCCTTGGGGCAATAGGCTTGATAAGGGTTGGAGGAAAAGACAATGGTGCCCAGGAGAAAGAGTAAGGAAGTGGCTGGCTCGACTCGGCTCCGACAGGGAAAATTGTCTCCTTCCCGAAGATCTCAGATCCTCTGCTGCTGGATCGTACTGAGTCATCTGCCTTTCACTCTCTTCCCCAGCAGCCCAGACCAATACAAAGCCCAACATTTTCAGAGGAACTGAGCCAGGGGAAGTGACTACTTGAGCTCTCTCTGCCTCCCCACCTTGTATCCCACCAGTGAATTATCTGCTATTTCTGGCTACTTCCCCAGGGAGTCAGCATCTTCTGCCATGTGTGGGACTTTAAAAAGGCCAGGCCCTTACCAGCTCTTAATAGTAATAAGCGGATGTTTTTATAGCACTTTAAAGTTTCAGAAACATCTTATATCTGTTATCTTTTTTGGTGTTCACAACAAGGACTAACTACAGAGCATTTACATCCTAATTTTACAGTAGAGGCAGCTGAGGCTAAGGGAGCCTATATGGGACTTGCCCATGCAGGTGTCATGGGCTGGACTTGAACCTTTGTTTCTCTTGACTCTGAAGTTTAACCCTCTTGCTATTATCCCCTCTCAGGGTGGCACCAGTCCTCCTGCTCTGAGACCATTCAGCCCAACTTGACCCAGAAACCCCTTCTCACCAGCCATCCCATACAGACTCTCCCAGAGGACAAGGAGAAGAGGGTGGGTGGCTGCCATAGCTTTGGCTGGCTTCTGGACATATGTGTAGGGCTAGAATTAGATGTGGGATCTGTTCCTGAAGTTCTGTGTGACCATAGGCAAGCCACCCCCTTCTGTGGGCTTCACTTTATCTGAAAAGCAACAAGATTGGTCTAGATGACTTCTGGGGCTCCTTCAAGGTCTAATATGCTATAATTGTGAAGTAGCCGTGGACAGAAACAGGACATTTGGCCCAGGATTGTTGCCACTCCTAGGACTAATGCCTGTTATACCAATTTGCCTATGCTCTCAGGATCCAGGTGTCCCTGAGACTGAGATGAAAAGATAACCTGGTATAATGGAAGGATCGAGGGCAGCTAGGTGTTGCAGTGGATAGCATGCCAGGTCTAGAGTCAAGAAAACCTGAGTTCAAATCCAGCCTCTGACATTTCCTAGCTGTGACCCTGGGCAAGTCACTTAACCCTGTTTGCTTCAGTTGCCTCATCTGTAAAATGAGCTAGAGAAGGAAATACTCCGATATCTCTACCGAGAAAACCCCAAATGGGGTCAGGAAGAATCAGACATGCTTGAAACAAGTAAACAACAATGGAAGGAGCATCATATTTGGAATAAGAGAACATGGATTCACATCCTGGATCTGCCACTTCACTTGGGGCTGGAGGGATAGAAGGGTGTTCACCTTCCTCATCTGTAAAATAAGGAGGTTGTACTAAAGGACAGTTCTAAATTTATAATCCTGTGATGAAGAACAAAAACATCAGTCGTGTTCAGGGCACCATGACTGATTTCCTCTCAGCCCTAGATTTACTACAAGACCAACATGCCAGGACTGGGAATGAGTAGGCCAAAGAGGACTCCAGAGGACTCTGCCATTTCCAGAAAGCTGGCCTTGGGCAGAGCAGTTTTAAGATCTGGAGATTTCATTTTTGTGTTATTATCAATTAAAATATTTAATATTAATATTATTAACTTTGGCATCTGATTGGGGCATGTCACAACCGCCATGGACCTCAGTGTCTGCATCTCAAAATTGAAGGGATTGTACCAGGGCCTAAAGTCTTTTAAATCCCAATAATTATGTATTTTATTTACATATTAAATAATTATATATTCATAATTGCAGTTGTTAATAACTAAGGTTTACAGAGTACAGTTATTTGCAAGAGTCCCGTGATATGACTAGGGTAAATATTATGAGCCCTATTTTACAATTGAGGAAACTGAGGTTCGGGATAAATTATTTGTCTGGGGTCACTTAACTAATGTCCAAGCTGGACATGAACCAAGGTCTCATGATTCAGAGGCCAGTGCTTTTTCTATTGCATCATGCTTTGTGGAACCTCTGCATCATTCCCCATCTCTGTGGGGGAGTCAGGGTCCCCATTGTCCATAATTAAGCAGAAACAACCCAGAAACCCTCAACTTGGCTCTAATCATCTGTCACTGGAAACTGAAAGTGGCTTGGTGGAGTGGCACACCCTGCTGACACCCAATCCCTGAGGAGGCCAGGGCCTACACCTTAAGGCCTGATACAAAAGGATCCCATTTCCCTGCCCTGGGAATATTGCCAGCATATTCATCCCTCTGTCTGGCCAGTCCAGGCAAGCCCCATTCATGGGAGATAGTCCATGAGTGCTGGAAGAAAGTGCCAGGGAATAGTCTGCAGGCCTCTGGCTAGTCATGTTGATGGAGCTTTCCAACTCCATCTTAGAACCAGACCTTCTCCTAAGCACCCCAGCCCCTGCAGCAGCAAGTGTTGAGTCCTAAACCCCTTCCTCTGTTCTATCCCAGGAGCATACCCAAGTCTGGAAAAAGAGGGAGGGGTGCCAGGTGAGAGCTCCTGGGCAGGAGAACCAGGTAGGCAGGGGTCCTGCTTTTCCATCCTGCCCATCCTTTCCCCATGCTCCTTGAAAGACCCTTTCAGGGGTTGTCTGGTGATTTGGGACTGAGAAATGATTATACCCACACATTTCCTGTGTTTTCTTTTTTGTCAGCAAAGCTGGAAACAGGTTGGGACTTATTCTGCCCAAGTGACACTTGGTTGATCTGCAGCTTAGACCCATTTCCCTTTTATCCCCTGGTCAGAGAGGAGCCAAGAGCCAGCAGGCCAGAAACTCTGGTTTGTCAGGTGGGGGGACCCAGATGTTGTAGCAGAGACCAGAGCCCTGGCTTCTAGGCCCTGCTGTGCTAATTGGCACTTGAACCAGTCATGTCATCTCTCTGAGACTCAGTCCCCTCCTCTATGAAATGAGGAGGTTAGACTCAATTCATTGTCAATGAAGTATACTATAGACCACCTGGACAGAAAGGAAACAGATTAGTTTGAGAAACAATCACACACCTGACTTAGAGGTAAGAGATGTAGTGATGGGGGGGGGGGGGGGGAGGGCCAGGAGGCTTTGATTATCCAGGCATCTGCTGGAATTTTCTCTGGAAAAAAATTAGAACAGCTAATAATTTCTTGACTCGCCTGTTGAAAACTTCATTCTTTAAAAGGCAGAAGCAGCAAAAAGGAAAAATTCTTTTCTCAATCTGATTCTCACTAACAGAGACAACCTGATCACTGGGGAGAAAATTAGAGGATCACTGGTGGGGGGAGGGGTGGGGAGCAGGTAGGTGACCCCTCCATCCTAGAATTTGTGAGAGAAAGAGAGGAAATGGGGCATAATCTGACATACCCCCTTGATTTGAGGAAAGCAGTTTTCAGAGGAAAGATAGGATCCCATGGAGCAAAATGCTTCAGGGCAGACCACAATGATGATGGAAGGTGCTAAAGCTACAAAGAGAAAGTTTCCAGTGAGGCGGAAAAGCAGAATTTGCCTAAAGAGACTGATGCACCTGCTTGGATTTTTAAAAGACATGTGCAGGGTATATAGGTATGTGGCCCAGGCCTGCAGAAATGTCAGGGTCACTAAGGCTTGGGAGGGGCTAAGACTGGCAAGATAAGATGAGGACAGAACAAAGGGGTTTAATCTGGGGGTTGGGACGGGGTTAAACTCTTGGGAGTAAGATCAGAGAAGGAGAGAGGCTTCTGCTTGGGGTGGATGGGATGGGATGTTCACTGACAACAGAGAAAGCAGACCTACCCAGTTCTTGGTTTGCTTCTGTTTTCTCTACAAAGGAGAACAGCCTTTCACTGGAAATGAGAGGACAAGAATGAGGAACAGGCAGTTGGATAAGCCAGGAGGAGTAAGAGAGCAGAGATCTGCTCTTCCTGAAGTCAGGTCACCTGGCCCAAAGGGGCTGCATCCTTGGACTTTTATGGTCCTAGCAGATAGGATGACTGAGCCACTGTCAGTTGTATCAGAAAGAACCCATAAGTGGAAGAGGGGAACACAGGCCTGGAGGAGGCCTATGAATCTGCCTCAGATTGCTAAGAAATGCCTAAAATGGATCATCAAAGGGGTGATTGGTGAGCATCTAGAAGGGAAGTGATGATCCTGGAGCACCAGTATGGCTTCATCAAGTGTGAGTCACACCAGATGAACCTCATTTCCCTCTTTTGATGATTTTCTTAAACCAGTAGATGAGAAAAATGCTGTGATTATGATCTGTAGATTTTGGCAAAACTTTTGATAAACTATCTCTCGAAGTTTTTGTGGAGAATATGAAGAGATGGATTAGATGCTAAGACTATCAGGTGGCTCCAGAGTTCGTTGGGTGTTTATCGTGGCAGAGTTGGGAGTTCTCAAGGTAAGAAGCCGGGGTGCTCCTGTGCTTGTCCCAGGGCCTCATATAAAAGGCATTCAATGATATGCTCCTCAGTTTTGCAGATGACACCAAGCTTGGAGGGAAAGCAAACCAACTGAATGACAGCCAGGATCCAGAAGGACCTTTCCTGGAGCTTTGGGCTAAATTTACTAAGATGAAAAGTAGGCTTCACAAAGTATAAATGGGAAAGACATGGTTAGACCAGTTGTTAGACTATTTAATGGACAGCAAGCCGAAGATGAGGCTATGGTGTGATAGTAGCAGCCCAAAAAGCTAATGCAATCTTGACCTTCATTAAGAGGTGCATAGATTCCAGGAATAGGGAAGTGACAATCTGACTGTACTGGGCTCTCATCAGACCTCATCAGGAATAGTGTATTCAAGTATGAACACCATGGCTTAAGGAAAGAATTGACAAACTGAAGGAATACCCAGGCAAAGGCCACCAGGATGCTGAAGGGCTTTAACTTCATGTCCTGCAAGGACTGGTTGAAAGAACTGGGGATCTTCAGGCTAGAGAAGAGAAGACTCTGAAGGGACCTATGTAAAAACTGTCTGCCAGCATTTGGAAGGCCATCATGTAAAGGGAGTCCTTAGATTTGCTCTTGGTGGCCACTGGAGGCAGAACCCTTAAAATTCCCCAGCAGTTGGTAGAAGGTGAAAAGAGGCAGAAGCAGAATGTGTTACTGGGCTAAAGAGGTCACACAGAGGCCAGGGGGCCATGTGTGAGCTTTGGTAGAGCAGGGATTCCTTTCAGGCCTAGGTTGGCCCAGGTGACTGCAGAGGTCCCTTCCTGTTGTCCAGTTATCCGATTCTGTGGTTGTGAACTGGGTAAACTCTAAGCTTCTTTTCAGTCTCCTAATAACAATAATATAACACTCTTAAGGTTTACAAAACACTTTCCATACATTATCTTATTTGAGTCTTGAAACAGCACTGTACGTTGGGTCTTGTCTTAACCCTATTTTACAGCAAAAGAAACTGAAGCTCAGAAAGAGCTGGTGCCTTGCCCAGCATCACACAGCCTAGTCAATGTCTGAGGAAAGATTTGAATTCAGATCTTCCTGACAGCAGCCATAGCACCCTGATCTCTGCTCTCATCCCCAGGACCTGCTCCCTAGACCTCTGTGGTGCAGAAGCATTCTTAGAAATATGCTTTACTGTTTCATCTGACCAAAACATCCAGTCACTGGCTCCCAGCCTCTTTGTCTCCAATGAGCTAGGTACCAGGGGAATAATACCTATCCATTAGTAATGCCCAGGTGGTCACTATCTCCTGAATATAACAGAGAGCTGCCTTTGCCAAACCCAGTTCCTCAAAGCTTGACTCCACTGCCTACTCTGTGTCTACACCTGTGCTGTGTGCTGTGGTTCAAACAAAGGATTAGAAGACACAGTCCTTACTCTCAAGAGTAACCAGCTGTTTTCTTTTTGAGATAATACTTTATGAGACCATACTTGAGTCATTGGCCAAAAAAGCAAACCAGGAAACTCCCTGGATTGTATGCTTTGACATGTGGCATAGCTACAGTGCCAGAGGGATTTCAGAGGAGGGAGCAGTCCTGGTGCCCTCGGGAAGGCTGGGAAAGTACCTTAGTCGGACAAGACCCATGTTCCAGTCCCAGCTTTTCTTACCAGCTTTGTCACTTGAGGAAGGAGTGTAACCTTTCTGAACTTATAAAGTTGAGACAATCCTTGCACTGTCTACCTCACAGGGCCTATGTGAGAATGAAGCAAAATAACAGTTAAGACATTTTTCAACTATAAAGTGCTCCCATAGCTTACCATCAGCCTTGCTTAGCATTTTTCTAAATACCTTCCTAGTATACTCTCCTGTCCTATTTTGTACTATATAGTAGGCCGTGTAGGCCTTGTAGACAGATAGATTGCTGGACTTGGGGCCAGGAAGATGAGTTTGAATCCTTTCTCTGACACTTGGTAGCTTTGAGAGCCTGGACAACTGATTTAGCCTCTGAACCTGTTTCCTTTTTTGTGAAGTAGGGCTAATACCTCACAGGATTGTTGTAAGGACCAAGTGAAACAACATGTAAAGCATTTCTCGAACCTTAAGTGCTATAGAAATGTAGGCTATGAGTGGCAGTCATTCTGGAGGCATGTTATTGCCTCAGCTGCCAGGTCCTTGACAGCAGAGACTAGGTGGACAAATAAGTACTTATTGCTTCTTTACTGAATTGGGTTGAATAGGGAGCATAGCAGCCTCACCAATCAATGCTATTCTTCTTTCTTCCAGATGGGCTGACAATTTTGTGACTGAGGGCTGTGGAGGAAGCAAGGCCCACAGCTTCCAGCATCCTTTCCTCCAGGTATCCTCTCCGGGTCCTACCTTCCCTCAAATTTTCTGTCTCCCTTGTGGCTCTGAGCCCTCAGTCCCCTTTCTTTGGCCCCCCAGGGCTTGAAAGTTCACTTCTTCCATACCACAGCCACAGAACTTTCTCTTGCTTCCAGAAGCTGAGGACTGAGTCAGACCTGACTCAGAAAGCATCACTAGTTATTCTTTTCTGTTCTGCCCTGCCCTGCTCCCAGTAGCTATGTAGAGATTCAGTAGAGCAGGAGGATTGGCTAGCTATCCTTGGCCAATAATAGATATGTTGAAAAAGGACCTGAACATCAGAGGTGAGTGGGGAAAGTGACTCTTCCCCAAGCCCTGGAGCTTAGGCATCTCTTATCTCCACCCCAAACCATAAAAGTACCACATCCCTCTCATGGGGAGCCATTGCCCTTGCCCATGGGATATTGTTAAGATAAGCAGGTTGGATCAGATGGCCTCTAGTGTTTCTCCCAGCTCTAAGAGTCTATGATTGTGTTAATTCCAGGCAGTGGGCATGTTCCTGGGGGAGTTTTCCTGCCTAGCAGCCTTCTACTTACTTCAGTGCAGAATTTGGGGGCACACAGATTCTAGTGTGGAGCCCCAGCAGTCCTTCAATGCACTGCTCTTCCTGCCCCCTGCTCTCTGTGACATGACTGGGACCAGCATTATGTATGTGGGTAAGTAATAAGATCTCCTGGGCAAGGACCCACTCTTTGAGGTATGGGAGGGTGAGAGGGGAGAGTGTTTCAGCAGCAGCAGGACCTTCCTCCCACCCTCATTCTCTTTTCCATCTTCCAACCAAGACGGATTACTGTCTGTGTTCTTCTTTAGATACCCTGTGATTTCCCAACTCCAACCCTTTGCTTATGGGATTACTTGTGCCCTTTATATCCTTTCCTCCTCTACCTGTTAAATTCCTACATGTTATTTTAATTTCAACTTAAATGTTGCCCCCTCCACAGTGCTTTCCCTATGATCACCTTCACCTCCCTAATTCAGTGACAACTCTTTTCCCCACTTACACCTTACCATAACACTTTGCTTAGAATTCTCTTAGGTCCTTACTATGTATTTATTTATGTGTTACATCTCAAATGTGAAGTGCTTTTGAAACCATAAAACATTGTAAAAGTGTCAGCTGTTGTTATTACTAGACCTCCTATTCCCCAAGAACAGGGGCTGGGTCTTATCTAAACTCCCTAGAGCATACTCTTAAGAAATGTTTGTTGAATTAGACTGAATTCTCCTCTTCTCTGTAGCCCTGAACATGACTAGTGCCTCCAGCTTCCAGATGCTTCGTGGGGCTGTCATAATCTTCACAGGTCTTCTCTCTGTGGCTTTCCTGGGACGAAAGCTACTGCCAAGTCAGTGGGTGGGCATCTTTGCCACAATCGTTGGCTTGGTGGTTGTGGGTCTGGCTGACCTCACAAGCAAGCATGAAGATCAACACAAGCTCAGCGATGTGATCACAGGTATGTTGGAACTGTAGTGAACAGAGCCTTCTGCAGCTGGATGGCTCCGAGGGAGAGAGTCCCACAAGAGAGACTGACAAGGAAGCTAGCCTGCTGCTGCCAAGACCCAAGCACAGCAGGGCTTTCAAGGGGATAGGGTAGATTGGAGTTGATGTTGAGAGTGTCTGAGCTGAAGAGAAGAAGTAGGTTTGAGTCCTGGGCCGGGGCATCACAAGGCAACCATCAGAGCTGTGGGCAGAGCCAGATGGAAGGTGGTCATGGATGGCCTTGGGTATTGACTTGGCCCCACCCTGCTGTGACCAAGAGACCAACCCTGCCTGCCTTTTCCCTCTTCAGAGCAGTGTTACTGATGGGGTTTTTAAAGAAAAGGAAAAAAATTATGGATATTTTAATATGTTTTATTTAAACTTAACTCCGAACTATGGCAAATACGCATGCAAAGTAAGGAACAAAATATCAGAGCCAGACAAACAAGCAGAATCCCAGCTGGCTTTGCCTCATGGCACCTTCCAAGCCCCTCTGAAGTTCAGATGCCTCTTGCTTGTTTACCTTTTTTGTTTTTCCACTTATAGTTGAGGTCAGTGAATGTTGCTCTAAGCTTGCCTTGCATCACTTCACTGAAGACTTTCCATCTTGCCCTATGTCCTTTTTTGGTCTCCACCTGTCATTGCATTGATGGTACTGAACTCCTAGTGAGGAAGCTCCTTCTACCAGTGCAGATCAGGAGCTGCTTTACAGCTTAGAGTCTTGGAGACTTTCCCAGAGTCACAGCCATGTATGTGTTTGGCAGGCTTGGATCCCAGCCTTCTTGAGGCTGCTTCCCATCCTGGTGAAATGCCTTGTGTTCATTTATCACTCTTACATTTTGTAACATTGATAGACTCTGAACCCTTCTCCAAGCATTGGATGTAGAGTTGAAGAAATTATATTTAAATAGCCCTCAGTCCTAATTCTTCACTGGAAGTCATACAAGGCCCACTTATCCATCTTCTGTTCACCTTTTTCCCCAGTCCCCTTCCATGGCCTCTGAAATCTGTTTTGCCTGAGGGTCTTACCCTCCCAGATTGATTTTTTTTTAATAAGTAAAAAAGGCCATTCTTTGCCTCATTTCTTACCTAACCTTAATCACTGAATGGGCATTGCCTTAATCAGACTGAGACCTGGCAAAGACCTTAGTTTAAAAAGGCCAAGGTCTCCCACTACATCTGGGGCCATCTCCAATAGTCCTGATCCATACCTGGCCACTGAACCCATGTGACTCTGGAGGAGAAAATGAGGCTGGTGACTTTTCAGAGCCCTCCCTCACTTATATCCAGTTCACTTGCAAGTCATGGCATCACCTTCCTGATGCCATGTTCCTCTGAGAGCAAAAGACAAACAACAATAATCCCCTATAATAATATATAATAATAAATAATAAGACTTTAGGGAATAAATGACTGAATGTACTTTGAATACTTTGAGATATTGTTACTGATAAGAGACTAATTGAGTTAATCAAGACTTTGCCCCACGAGTGGAAGACTTTGACCTTGTACTTTGAAACTACTGATAATTGACTAATTGAGTTAACTTAAGAGTGACTATTTTTTGATTTTACTGATAAGTGATTGAGTTAACATTTGCCCCATGAGTGGAAGACTTGGACTATTGTACTTTGAGATTATATTGTGATTTTCTTATGTACCTGGAAAATGTGACTTAAGAGATGTTTTAGTGCTAATTCAAATGTAAATTGTGTATGCTATGGGCCTGAAAGATCTTGGGCGAATGTGCCTTTTGATTGGCTTAAGTGACTCTGAGAACCTTCTTTAATTTGAAAATATACTCTGCCTTCTAATAGGCTGAATGTGGTCACATGGAGCCTGTGGTAAGAGGCTTGGTTTTCAGGAATGACCCACCTTGATGCTGTGTGATTGGGCAGTGGGTCAAGAGGGTGGTTACATTCTCTGAGCCAGGAGAGGGCTATATAAACCCTGATGGGAGGCTTTGCTTTGGGGCTCACTTTAAGAAGTGTTGTGTGATTTGACCAGATGAGACTCTGGGCAGCTGTTGAGAGCCCCCCGGGGCTTTGAAAACCCAGATGTTGATGCTTCCCTTTCTGGTAACTGTGATTTGGTATTGATGATGGTTGGACAGTTGGAAGCCTGTCTGTTTGATCTGTCTGTATACTCTGAAGTTTGGGGTGCTGATCTTTTCCCCCTGAACTAGGTAAACGATATGTTTGATTGATTAAAGTAAGCTTGTTAACTGATTTTGAGTGCTTTCCTTTACAAAAGCAGATCTAAGAACCTGTGTTGGCAGCCACTCTGGGGATGCTGGGGTGCTTGCTGCTACAAAATGGCCTCTGAAATCTTTCCCTCAGTGCAACTACTTTACCTCTTTCTGGTCCTTCCTCTCTAACAGGGGACCTGCTGATCATCATGGCACAAGTGATTGTGTCTATCCAAATGGTGCTGGAGGAAAAGTTTGTCTACAAACACAATGTGCACCCACTTCGGGCTGTGGGTACTGAAGGTATGTTTGTAGGTGGGAAGAAAAAGAGGAGACATGGAGAGTGCATGGTGGGGAGCAGAGAGAACTTAGGGTGAGATATGGGAGGGCACAGAGAAGCATGTTGAGGAAGGGACAGAAATGAGGTGAGATACCCAGAGAATGCTAGGAATGAGTTCTGTTATAAGGTCCTTATAGCCTCCAATTATACCCTTCTTAGCTCATGTATACATTGAGCATCTATTGTATGCAAAACACTGGACTAACTATGTAGAGGACACAGTCCCTGTTCTTGTAACAGTGAATATGGAAGGAAGGATCACTTCCATCCAGGGAGTTATCAAGGAATACATGGCAGAACAAATGGTGTGTGAGTCAACCATGAGAAATGTGTAGAATTCTCATAGATGAAAAATGGTCTGTTATAGGAAGAGGGAATAACTTGAGCAAAGGCAAACTCACAGGCAGGAAATTATGATGCCTGTCAAGGGATCAATGAGTGAAGTTCCATTGGGCCAGAGTCCAAGTTTATTGGGAGAATTATAGGAGAAAAGGCTAAAAATGTAGGTTGTATTTGGAATATAGAAACCATGTCGAGCTTAAATTTTTTTCTATGGGTACTGAGGAGCCATGGAAGATTTTTGAGCCAGTGAGTGGAATAAGCAAAATGGTATTGAAGAGCTTTATCTGGGTGAGAGGTGCAGCATGAATCTCAGTGGGGGGGGGGGGCGGCACTGGAAGCAGGGAAGCCAGTGATAAAGCTACTGTGGACCAGGTGAAAAGTGATCAGAGCCTAGTTATAGTGAGAGTGGGAAAAAAGGAACAGATCGGAGAGATTTTTGAGGCCGGAGACTCCAGGCTTTTCTGGAGCATTATTTAGTGAAAATCTCACATGTGCCCACATGCGTTTGGAGTTTGAGAACTCAGCACATAGTCTTTGAAAACATTCATTCCTTTGCCCCCTCGTTCCTCCCCAGGGCTCTTTGGTTTTGTGATCCTCACTTTGTTGCTGATTCCCATGTATTACATCCCTGCTGGCGCCTTCAGTGGGAACCCTCGGGGCGTGCTAGAAGATGCACTGGATGCCTTCTGCCAGCTGGGAAGGCAGCCACTAATCATTGTGGCACTGCTGGGCAACATTAGCAGCATTGCTTTCTTCAACTTCGCTGGCATCAGTGTCACCAAGGAGATGAGTGCCACCACCCGAATGGTACTGGACAGTCTCCGTACTGTGGTCATCTGGGCACTCAGCCTGGCACTGGGCTGGGAGACTTTTCACCCGCTGCAGATCCTAGGTTTCTTCATCCTCCTTGTGGGTACAGCTCTCTACAATGGGTTGCACCAGCCCCTGCTGGCCCGTCTTCCCTGGTATCAGCCCCCAGCTGAGGATCATGAGCGGGAAAGCCTGCTTGGGGGCAACCATACTCCCATTAATGAGAACAGCTGAATTTCCACCAGGTCTACCATTGACTGAACCCTGAATTTTAGGCTCCTTTTCCCTGAGGACAGGGATCCCTGGGATCCTCAGGAAGAACCTGGGAAATAGGGTATCTAAGGTCCTTTCTCCCACCTTGTTGCCTTCTCCTTCAAGAGGACCCTGGATGTGCCACTGGAGTTGGAACCTAGCTCCACTGTCTTTACACTAACAGTATTTCTCAGCTTCCTTTGGTCCAGGACATACCCTAAAAACCTGCAGAGGACCCAGAGACCCAGGAGAAGGGCTTGGCTCCCCTGCATCTGTCTCCAGCCTCATTATATAAAGTGATGGACTGAACCAGGCACCTGAATTGCTCTATCACAAATCCAGACTTAATATTAATCATTTCCCCTGAATCATGAATCAAGTTTAGTTTTCTAAAAAAAAAAAAAAAAAGCTTCAGAACCAGACTTAAACCTGTGTATTTTCTCAAACCTGTGTCCTACTGGGTCATCTGCAGAATGTCTGAGCCAGCCAGTCATGCATGCCCTGAGTTGAATGGGCATCAGGCTTCATTGATTTGGCCTTCAGATCCATCTCCATTCTTTTCTGCCTTTTCCCTGGCAGCAGGCATAACTCCTGTCCACAATGATGATGACGGGATAGTTCTGCTTAGGACACAGGTGTGAGTGTTACACTACAGGTGACAGCTCCATCCTGTAGTCCAGATGCCAAGGAACACAGGCTGATTGGGGTTGGACCAGGGGTTCAGCTGGGTCTGCTGGGGATAGAGAGGAGATGCTCAGTAGCATTTTGAACTATCGCCTTTGGCATTTGGCATTTCTTTTTTAAAAGTAAAACCTAATAGAATAATGATCTATAATGTGTGAAGTTCGGGGTTTTGGTTTCATTCTTGGCAGAGGGGAGTGTGAAGACTGAGTAGACTGTGTCTGGGCATAGAATTCTGACGTGCTAGAGGTATAAAGATCTTTTGGCATCATCATATCTAGCCCAGAGATACTGTGTACATCCTTTTTGCATCCTCTTCTAAAGTAAATGTGGTTTTGATAACATGTAAAGTAAGACCCACAATTGAGTTGAGAAGGTTTTGGAGGGTATGTTATATAACAGCTGGTGGGTAGGGGTGGGTGTTGGTGTGGGTGTGGTGGGGGGGGGGGTTCCTTCTCCCACCAGCAAGCACTTCAATGGTTAAGACAAAAGCTAAGTAAAACTGCTAGAGATGATCATGCTATCTTGATTAAAATTGAACAAAAAGGTAAACAGGAAAATCTCTGACCAAGATAATGTTTATTAGCAGGGGCATGCTGCATGTCAATAAATGGGCCAGTGGTTTGCCTCTATTAATGCCAAAGGCCCCCAGCAGATGGACAGCTCCCGTTTCATAGGTTCAGGGTAGTTGACATCATGGGATTAAGGACAGCATGATCAGGTACAGAGCTGAGGCCCAGGGAACAACATGCTTGACTGGAAGTTTGATAAGGGTGGTTAGCAACAACCCCCTTTTTCTTTTGTGAGGCCAAGATGTGCTCATTGTCTGAGTCCAGCAGACTCGACATTTGGAGAGCAAATCAGATGTCCTTGAAGGCCAGCTTGGTGGTATAAGGGTGTTAGGCCTGACTCTGTTGCATTCATGCGCATTTCCCAGGGTCAGTGAAATTCCTTATGGCAAGAATTAGCAGGATTAATTAATGATTAGACAGGCTAGCTGAATCTCTGAACCGGGTGCAGAGACAAAGAGCCATGACTTAAGCAATTAATTGTAAATAGGATCGATGAGAAAATGATACAGGAGTAGTTCAGTCTTCTCAGCACAATGGTCTGGAATGAGAAAGTCCTATTCATGTGACCTTAAGCAAATCCTCGCCAGGCCTCAGTTTGCTGATATGTAAAGCCCCCTGGTGGTGCTGTTGGCAGTCCTAAGACAGTCCTAATCAGGGCAGGAAGACCACGGGAATCTAAAAGCAGCATTAACTTTGCTTCTGAACAGAAGCACTTTAGGGAATGTGCAATAATTGCTCATGCTTATAAGGTGCTAACATTATGATTGGTAAAGAATTTTCCTTGTTGCAACCTGATGGTGTAAATATGATTACCCTCACTTTACAGGTACGTAAACAGCCTTCAGGTGGCAGAAGCAGGCTGTGAACCTGAGTCATCTGACTCCTTTTCCAGTGGTGTTTCCATCTTGCCCACTAACTTGGTTTCTTTTCAGTTGCCCATATTATATCTATGGTCCTCAAACCTTCCCCCTCGGTTGATCCAACATCCCAGTTTTGTAGTTGTCTGCACCATCCTCCCAGTCACTAAGGCTTGGAACATCACCACTTTTGATCCTTCCCTCTACCTCTCCCCATAACAACTCAAACCTATGTTGTACATAAGCATAAGCAGCTGTTTCAGGACCAGAGATACAAAAAGAAAAAAGGAGCCCTTTCCAATCTTCAGGATTCCTACAAGACAGTATAGTTCCACAAACACTAAGTGTAAGAAGGTACATACAAGACAGTTTGAGGACAGAGAGTCTCAACAACTAATTACAGGTTTCAGAGAAAGGTTTCATGTTGTAACATCTGAGCTGAGACTTGAAGGAAACTTGGGCTTGGAATGTGCAAAGAGGAGGAGGAAGTAAATTCTAGGCATAGGGGATGACTTGTTCAAAGTCACAGAGATAAGGAAACCTAATGCTGAGTTTAGGGAACAGCTAGTAGGTCAATATGGCTGGAACAGAGTCTGAATAAGGAGTAATATAAAATAAATTGGGGAAAGTAGTTGAGAGATTGGGGCGGGGGGCAGGTTAGGCAGAAGAGAGCCGATGAAAGTGTTTGAGCTGGGGAGTGACATCAGATATGAGTATTAGGAATATTTAAATTTCCTGGTATGGAAGCGTAGATGGCTTGTTTTTCAGAGGACATAGAAAAGCCATAAAGGGTCACAAACATAATGGATGACAAAGAGTCAGGATCCAAAAAGATCTTCAACACAAGCAATAGGCTGAATCTAATAAAATGAATTTCAGTGGAAATCAATGCAGAGTCTTGTGCTTAGGTTCAAAAGAAAAATATCTTTGCAAGATGAGTGAAGTAACATGAACCAACAGCATGATGTAGTGGCCAGAAACCTGATAGGATCTTGGGCTGCACTGAGAACCATAGCCTCTGGGAATAAGGAAGTGAGACCATCCTTCTCTCAGATCTCATCTAGAGTATCGTGTTCAGTTCTGGGCACCACATATTTGGAAGGACATTGATAAGCTTAAAAGATATCCAGAAGAGGGCAGTGAGGATGGTGAAGAGCCCAGAGTGCAGATTGTAGAACTGATGGAAGGAAAGAGGGATATCAAACCTGGAAAAAAGAAGGAGAAACAGGAAAGTTGTGTTCAGATGTTTGAAGGAAGAAGTATTACATTTGTTCTTTTGGACTCCAGAATGCAGGAACATTGGATGAGTGCTGCAAAGAGCCAAACGGGCTCAATGTCAGGAAAACCTTAGAGACCATCAATCAGAGCTACCTGATTTGGTGGAGTGGGTTGTCCCAACTGGATTCCCATTCATTGGCAGTCTTCAAGCACAGGCTAAATGACCATGTATTGAGTATTTTTAAAGTGCACTTTATTGATATCTTTTGTTTTTATATCTACACTTTCTAATATATACCTGCCTCTCCCAGAGAGCCATTTTTTATACCAAAGAGCAAAATCAACCAACTCATTGAAAAAGTCTGATGGTATCTATGGTGTCCACATCCACAACCCCCTACCTGCAACAAAGGAAGCAGGGAATCTCATATTTCCTTTGGGGCCAAACATTATCATGATAGTTTCACAACATTTGGTTTCAAATGTTTTCTTTTATGTTGTAGTTGCTTCCTGTAGTGCTTGCCATTTCAAATGGTACCATCAATTCAAAATTTCCCCATCCTCCCTCCTTCCTAAAAAACCCCCACCACATCAAATTCAAGTTTTCCCTAGCTTCTCTGAATTCAATATATTCGTCTCTTCCCACAGGATAGCAATTACATGTAGCTTATTTAGTTATTCCCTCATCAGTTGTGAACTTGAGTTTCTAAATCCAATGATCTTTAATGCAACAAGACATTGCCTCACTTCCTGGCCAAATTATAGTAGATACATAGTAAACAGGTTTAGTCAGTGATGTTAGAGATCAGAACTGATGCCAATAGTTTTTGTGACTAATGGTAGGGGCCTAAATGTAAGTTATATCTATACTTCTCAGGTTTCAAGATCTTTGGAATCATCAGATCTTAATGCCCCAAAAGGAAGGGTGTGGAGATGGTATGGATGTCACATCAACCAGGAATCCTTGTAATTCTAACTCTGGGGCACTTTCTAGATAGTATTCTCACCCTCCTATATTGAGCTATGTGGGGACAAGGACATGGACAGTTGGGGACTTGAGAGTTTTCAACCTTAAATACTCATAAACATCATTCCAGCTAGAAGTTATCCTTCAAATGAGCAAGGTTCTTTTAATCTCCATTAAGAAACATCCCAAGACAAGACAAAAGCTGTCTAGTAGGCATCTTAAACTCAGCATATCCAAAAGAGAATCACTATCTTTCTCCCAGAATCCAACCCTTTTCTGAGCTTCTATATTTCCATCAAGGTCACCACTGTCCCTTTTAAGTTCCTCAATTCCTTTCTTCCTCCACTTCCCATATCCAGTCACTTGCTAGGTCTTGTCCTTTCAAACTAAGGATCCTCTCAAATTTCTCTATTTCACAGTTATTACCCTATTTTAGGCTTCTACTACCTCTTACCTGAACTATTGAAATAGTCTCTTCACTGTCTCAAGTCTCCCCATTCTGCTCCATTCTTCTCACTGTTTCTGTCCATATAGCTTCCAAATCTAAAATCCCTAGATAGTAGTTGTCGACTTTTCTCCTCAAGATTCTGTCATTGGTTAGAGTACCTATTTGGTATTGATTAACCATTTGTAAATTTGTTCCGTTGTTTCAGTCATTTATGACTCTTTCTGACCCCATTTGGGATTTTCTTGGAAAAAATACTGGAACAGTTTGCCATTTTCTTCTCTAGCTCATTTTACAGTTGAAAAAAACTGAGGCAAACAGGGTGAAGTGACTTGCCCAGGGTCATATAGCAAGTAGGTGTCTGAGGCCGGATTTGAATCAGGAAGATGAGTCTTCCTGACTCCAGGCCCAGCATTTTATCTACTGTGCCACTTAGATGCCCAGTTATAAATTAACTTTTACAAAGGGATATTTACTAAAGATACTGCAAAGATAGCAGTTACAAATTCCGTCCCCCAAACTAAGGCAAGGGTGCTTTCGCCTCTTTGTACATAGTCACTGGGGAGAATGAGCTTTAACAAAGTTAGTGGGGTACCTGTTTATGAGACTTTATGGTACAGGAGTACTGCAAGGACAGGAGTCCTTTTCTCCTCTCTCAAAGTCATGAAGTTCACAGCAAACAAATGACTCCCTCCCTTTCTTACTAGACTGGCTCCTTGTAGGACACAATACATCCTTTGTTGGATCGGTCATCTTTGAGGCTGGGTTAAGCAAAGTGGCCCCCAGTGCTAGTCTCGCTTGATTAAGCTGCTGCTACTACTAGCTCTGGTGGATTCTGTCACCAACTTTATTTATTTGAAGGGATCTCCAAAGGCTCTTCTGAGGATCACAAGGTTATATAATCTGATCCATTCCATCCCTTTTTATTCATTTACCTAAAACCAGAAATAACACACCAAAGAGGCACTTAGAGATAGCTGGCAGGCAGGGTGGGAGATAAGATGGCCTATAGCCACAACTGTCTCTTCCCAACCCAGAAGCTTATAGCAGTTCTTCACTCAGAAGCTTCGAGGGAAGAGAGATGCTGACAGAGGAGTTTTTGCACTCCAACTCAGTTCCATTTCCAATATCTGGCCTTCCATGTCTGAAGCCAGCTCCAGCCAAAAAACTCTGTCTTCACCACCTAGCAGCTGCCCCTACATTACTCATGGTCAGAAGAAGGCTTCCCAAAGCCCCACATGTTGAAGTCAGGCAAGAATTATTACCTGTGCTTTAAGAGCTGGAGCCTCACTGGGCCATCACGATTCTGTGAAGTGTCCCTGGTAGGAGTTATACCCAGGCCTTCTTGACTTGGCATGTTTATCAGATTTGCAAATGACACAGAGCTAAAAATGGCTAACTATGGCAAGCGGCGGGATCCAAAATGATCTTGAGAAGTTGAGGTGAGGGCAGTAGAGGAGAGGGAAAAAGAGAGAGAGCAAAAGACTACTGGACTGGGTGTAATGAGATGAAATGTGTCATTAAATAGGGACAAATGTAGATTTGAACCTTAGTCTAAAGAAATGAACTTCAAGATGGGGGAGGCAGACAGACTACCCAGACTTCCCCTAGATAACTTCTTTGTTTTGTTCTTGATCTTAAGGGAACTTGGGGGAAGAAGTTTGAGGACAATCACACCAGGGACAGCTGCCATCTTGCCAGAGAAAAAACTAGATAGTGATCATGAGGGTTAGGTGGTAGGGGAAAATGCAGTCATGTGGGAAATTGGGGGTCTGGAAGGTGCCTCAGCCAAAACTATATCTGAAACTATCCAAGAAGGGAGTAGAAGTCACAGAGCAGGAAAGGAGAGGGCCCAAACCACCAGAAGCTGTGGTATGCTGTGCTGTTTATCTGGCTGCAGCTAGATGGGGACCTGCAGGGCCCCCACAAGCTTCCATGATCATGACTCTAGAGTAGAACCATTAGCAATGGAGAGAAGGTAGAAAAAAAGGAAAATTTAGCTTTGATGTTAAGAAAAAGTCATAAATAATTAAAGCCATCTTACAAAGTGGAATAAACTACCTCAGGAGGTAATGTGCTCTTAACTGGAGGGCTTCAAGCAAAGGTTAAATGACCATTTGTCAAATGTGATGCAAAGGGGATTTTTGCTCAGAGGTAGATTTAATTTGATGACAGTGGAGAACCCTTCCAACTCAGAAATTCTATAACTACTGACCAAGCTTCCTCTGCCTCCTGCTTATCAGAGACATCTTGGAGTGGACCTTGAAGTGAGTGTGAATGGAGAAAAGAGTGTTGAGATGAGCAGGAAAAAAGAAATCTGCATGTGTGTATAGACATGTCTCTAGAGCTGTATAGACATATTTAGACTGCATATATGTGCATATAGACTATTGAAAATGTTTATACTATATGTGTACAAAATATGTGTACAAATGCTTAGACTATATACATATGTGTGTGTAGATAAAGACATAGATATATCTATGTCTAGTCTAAGCTTTTGCTAGAGGGTCCCCTCTACTTGACATGGATTGATTTATTTATTTTGCATTTTAAAATATTTCAAGTCTCTTTATTACCTACTGAATAAAGTTCACACTCATATATTCAGCATTCAAGGCCTTGTCTGTACCATTTGCCAACAGCCTAACTTTCCAGCTTTATTTTAACCAAATCTTCTCTGTGCTTCAACTAAAATTGGACTATGAACAAACACTGCTGTTATGCCTCGGGGCTTTTGCTAAGGCTTATAAGAAGCTGGTAGATTCTTTTTCTGTCTGGCAAATTCGGCAGAATTGGGAGCATTCCAGTGCCTAGGGATGGAAAAGGAACTGAGCTAGAGTACCAGGGCAGAAGGAGATCCCATGGGGCCCCTGAACTAGTGCTGGGAGCAGGACTGGGTGCCAGCTGGCAGTTCTGTCACCCATTATCCAGTTCCAAGTCACCCATTCAGGGTGGAGAGGAGAAGCCATGACTGAGCATGGGGCCTATTTGAGTACTGAGCACACAACAAATTCTAGAAATCTCCTGAGACTCTGAGTCCAGGAACCAAGCAGTGACTCAGTTCTAACCTTTAGACTAACACATAAGCTTCTAGTGGAATAACAAGGGCAGGAACAAAAGAGAACCAGCAGTCCAGTTTCTCTGAACCTACAGAACTCCCCCATGGGCTAACAATGACTGAGTCCAGCAACAGCCCACTGAAACAACTCACAAACCAACAGACCCAAACCTAAGTCGGAATGTGCAGAGATCAGACTAGGATGGCAGTGAACAGACTTCTCCATGGAATCACCACTTTGGAAGCACTGTAAAATTTCAGGCTACAGACTGTGTTGTAATAGTAGTAGCAGAAACTCAGGCCAGACATCCTTCTCCCCAGGCCCCACCAAAATGAGCAGAGCCTAGCACCAAAATAAAGTCTACTACAGTCAAGAAGTAGACTGGAAGAATAAAGGACAAAGAAGGAGGTGGAGAAAGAGGAAGAGAGAAGAAGATGAAGAAGCTCAAGACACAAACAAGAAGACAACAATTTGAAAATATCTACATCTCAAAGAAAAATGCAGATTTGACACACCAGAGGTTATTTTTTAAAGGGATTTTAAAAATCAAATAAAGGGTAGCTAGGTGGCACAGTGAATAGAACACTGGCCCTGGAGTCAGGAAGACCTGAGTTCAAATCCAGCCTCAGACGCTTAACACCTACTAGCCGTGTGACCTTGGGCAAGTCACTTAACCCCAATTGCCCTGCCTTCCCCCCTCCCAAAAAAATAGCAAATAAGAGCAGTAGAAGAAAAACTGGGAAAAGAAATGAAAACTATATAAGAATGTATTAGGGTATAAAAATCTCACAAAACAAAAACATAAATAAGAAATGCATCTTTTCTGACCGTAATGCAATCAATAAAATTGCATTATATAAAGGGTCTTTGAAGCATACAATAAAAATTAATTGGCAATTCAATAATCTAATCCTAAAGAATGGGTGGACCAGAGAACATCATAGAAACAATCAAAAAGTTCATTAAAGATAATGACAGCAATGAGGCAGTATACCAAAATTTGTTTGACACAGCCAAAAATCCTTAGGGAAAAACATCTCTCTAAATATTTACATCAATAAAGAAGAAAAAGAGAAGATCATATTAATAACAAAAATCTTATTATTGTTTCAATAGATTCAGAAAAAGCTTTTGACAAAATACAAGACCCATTCCTGTGTTTTAAAAATACTAGAAAGCATAGGAGTAAATGGAACTTTCCTTAAAAAGCTATGTAATACCTATTTAAAATCAAGAGCAAAAATTATCTATAATAGGGATAAATTAGAAGCCTTTCCAATAAGATCAGGAGTGAATTAAGCATGTTCATTATCATCATTATTGTTGACTGTTGTACTAGAAATGATAAGTATGACAATAATAAAAGAAAAAAGATATTGAAAGAATAAGCATAGACAACAAGGAAACAAAACTATCATTCTTTGCAGATGGCATGATAGTTTACTTAGAGAACCCTAGAGTCAACTGGGAAGCTAGGGGTGCAGTGGATATAGCACTGGACCTAGAGTCAGAAAGACCTGAGTTCAAATCTGGCCTCAGAGATTTACTATCTGTGTGACTCTGAGAAAGTCACTTCACTCTGTTTGCCTTAGTTTCCTCACCTGTCAAATGAGCTGGAGAATGGGGTGGCTAAGTGGCACAGTGAGTAAGAGCACTGGCCCAGAGTCAGGAGGAGCCAGGATCGGTTCTGGCCTCAGAAAATGAGCACCCACACATAAATAATGACTGGCCATGTAACCTTGAGCAAGTTACTTAACCCGAATTGCTTATTTAAAAAATGAGCTGGAGAAGGAAATGGCAAACCACTCCAGTGTCTTTGCCAAGAAAACCCCAGATGTGGTCACAAAGAGTCAGACATGACTGAAATGACTAACCAACAACAGAGTCAACTAAAAACCTAATTGAAACAATGAACAAATTTAGCAAAGTTTCAGGAGACAAACTAAACGCATACAATTCATAAGCATTTCTATATATCACCAACAAAACCAAAAAAAATGCAAAGGAAGAGGGCTTGGCAATACCAGATCTCAGCAAGACAAGCATGAAAAGGTAAACTGGGAAAAGAAATCATAAGGAACTTGTCAAAGTTGAACTACTTACATTCATACACAGAAAAATGATAATTGTAACTTATGAAACTTTCTCAGTATGAGAATAATTGAAGGGAATAGAAATGTGTGTGTATGTATGCATACATATGTGTCTATATAGGAGGGTATATGGGCATATAAATACATATGTGAGAATATGTATATATGTGTACAGGTATACATAGACAGAGGGTACAGGACCAGTTGAATAGGAAGGGATGATATTTAAAAGGTGAAATTAAGAGGTGAGAGGAATATAACAAGAGGAGATGGGAGGGATAGAATGGGGTAAATTATCTCATATAGAAAAGGCAAGAGAAAACTGTTACAATGGAGGGCAAGAACAGGAAGGCAAAAGGGAATGAGTCAACCCTATTCTCAATGAATTTGGCTTAGGGAGGGAATGACATATACACTAAATAGGGTGTCTCACCCTACAGGAGAGTAGGGGGGGAAGGGGATGAAAAAGGTATAATGGCAGGCTGGAGGGGAGGGAAGTTGGAAGCACCCACTTTTGAAAAGGGACAGGATCAAAGTAGAAAATAGGACAAGGGGGGGGGATGGGATGGAGGGAAATATAGTCAATCTTTCACAATATATATCCACTATGGAAATGTCTTGCATGGCCACACATATACAGCCTGTGTTGAATTGCTTGTCTTCCCAGTAAGGATGGGTGACAAGGGAGGTAGGGAAGGAATCTGGAATTCAAAGGTTTAAAATCAAATGTTTAAAAAATGTATTATTATTATTATTATTTTACATGTAACTGGGAAATGAGATATTGCAGGCACTGGGACTTAGAGATCCACCATGCTCTACTAGAAAGTCGGAGGGGAGATGGGGGAAGACGTAGGAGAGAGAAGATTGGGGAAGGGGATATTCAGTGGGATCACTGTTTTGGGGTGGTGGGTAGGGGAAAAATGGGGAGAAAATTTGTAACTCAAAATCTTGTGGAAATGAATGGTGTAAACTAAAAAAATTAAATTTTAAAAAATAGGTCTGTATCCCAAAGAGATCTAAGAAAAAGGACAGAAATGCTCTTTTTGTGGTGGCAAAGAATTGGACATTGGGGGGATGCTCATCAGTTGGAGAATGACTGAACAAATTGTGGCACATGATTGTGATGGAGTACTATTATACTATGGGAAATGACAAGGGGGGGGGGTGGTTTCAAGAAAAACATGACAGGACCTATATGAATTGATGCAAAATGAAGTGAGAAGAAGCAGGAGATCATTGTACACAGTAACGGCAATGTTGTAATGATGATCAACTGTGAAGGACTTAGCTATTCTGATCAATACAATGATCCAAGACAATTCCAAAGGACTCATGATGAAAAAATACTATCACCTCCAGATGAAGTCTGAGTGCAAATTGAAGTATAATTTTCTTTATTTTTCTTGCTTTTCTTTGAAATATGGTTAATATGGAAATGTGTGTTGCATGATTTCACATGTATAATTGATATATTACTTGCCTTCTCAGTGGGTGGAGGAAAGGTGGGGAGGAAGAAGAGAATTTGGAACTCAAAATTTGAAAAGAAAAGAATGTTTAAAATACGTTTTTTTATAAAGAAAACTATAGTCTGATTCTCTACCCAAAAAAAGATATGCAGAGGTAGTATTCAGAAGAAGCTAACAATAGCCACATAAAATATGCTCTACATCACTAATAATTAGAGAAATGCACTTAAAACAACTCCAAGGTACTTCCTCATACCCATCAGATTGGCTAAGATGACAAAAAAGAAAAATGACAAATGCTGGAGGGACTGTGGGAAAACTGGTATACTAATGCATTTTGGTGGAGCTGTTAACTAGTCCAAACATTCTGGAAAGTAATTAGAAACTTTGCCCAAATAAACTGTACATACTCTTTACCCAGTGATATCATTACTTGGTCTATACCTCAAAGAGATCAGAGAGGAAAAGGGCCATATGTACAAGGGTATTTCTAGCATTTTTTTATGATTGCAAAGAATTGGATACTGAGAGGATGCGTATCAGTGAAGGAATAAATTTGGGCACGTGAATATAATAGAATACAACATATTATGCTATTAAGAAATGATGAAAGGGGGCGGCTAGGTGGCGCAGTGAGTAGAGCATCGGCCCTGGAGTCAGAAGGACCTGAGTTCGGATCCGGCCTCAGACACTTAATCCACACAAACAAAAACCTAGCCATGTGACCTTGGGCAAGTTACTTAACCCCAATTGCCCTCCAAAAAAAAAAAAAGAAAAAGAAATGATGAAGGATATGGTTTCAGAAAAACCTGGGAAGACTTGTATGAACTGATAGAAAATGAATGAAGCAGTACCAGGAGAACAATTTATACAGTAATTACTGTAATTGTAGTAAATATTATAAATACAGTAATTAACAGCAATATTGAAAAATAATTACATTTGAAAGCCTTAGTAACTCTTAACACAATGGTACACTATGATTCCAATGGACTCATGATGAAACATGTTGCCCACCTGCAGATAGAGGCCAGATGAACTCAGAGTGAAGAGTGAAAAATAGTTTCTTTTTTTTCTAGAACATGGATAATGTGGACATTTGTTTTGCATGTCTACACATTTTTATAATGCATTTTATTTTTCTTGACTTCTCAATGAATATAGGGAAGACAAGAGAATTTGAAATTAAATATGAAATTTAATTTAAAAAATATTACTCTGAGAAATGGTCCACAGGTTTCACTGGATGGTCAAAGGGGTCCATGATATACACAAAAAGGTTAAGATCCCTTGCTCTAAATCCAACCCAAATACCATCCCCTCCATGAAACCTCCTCTACTTCTTCCATCCTCCTACCCTCCCCCAGCATTTCCCTTATCCCCAAACCTCATAGTACTACTCTATTTGCACCTCTCTAATATACTTACCAAACAATACTGTATATGATGGATATCCACGTTGGTCCTATCCCTCTAAAAGAATGTAAGGCCCTTGAGAGCTGAGAATCTTTCTTATCTCAACTATCTCTTTCAGCAGATTGTTAAATTAATGTGGAAACGAAAGACCCTCTCTTAAACTTTGCTTAGAGGCCTGAGTGCTTAGAGGTGGTCTGCTTGAAATGAGTTGATTGATTGGCTGTTTTAAATAGACATCTCCTTTCCTCCCCCTTTATGGGGAAAGCAAAATATTAAATCAATATGTTCTTTGAAGAGATTCTGAGGTCTTTTGGTCTAAGGTCCCTCACCTAAGACAAACCCCAGTGGCTTTCTGGATCTTGGCTTTGCTGCTAATTCACTGTGTGACCCTGAACTAGTTTCTTCCCCTCTCTTGGCCCATTTCTTCAACTAAAACATGAGGTATTTGGACTAGGTGATCTCTAGAGTCAATGATATGACTAACATACAGTAAAAACAAGTTTAAAAGATTTTCTACCTAGTGGTAACAGCATTTATCATTTTCTTGACTGGGGTTTGATTACACTTGGAAACCAATTCACAGCTAAAGGATAAAATGGAGGTTGTAAAATTCTAATTTTATGGAGGGAAAATAGGCAAAGGGGAGGAGTGAAAGGAGAGAGAAAATTTGCCATCAAAATTAAGACAAATCACACCTCCAAACCTGCCATAAGGCAATAATACCATTATTGCTAACCTCAACACTGATTACCTAACCAAATAAGGGACTTTTCACTAGGTTTAATTCTGTTCAGAGTTATCCTTGCTAATTCACTGTAGAACCTTCCATAACTCACTGGCTGGGAGCCCAGGAAGCTGAGTTAGGTCTCTGCAAACAGGACAGAAGAGCATGAGATTGATTTTGGCAAGAACTCATTTACATGCTCCAGTGGCTCAGAATGACCTTGTTCTGGAATGGGAATAGGCCAGAGCCAGGCCTATTCACCAAGTGAACTGCTCACATGGAGTTTATGCCCCTCCTATGAGTATGTAAATGGGCAGAATGCTTGCTCCTCACCAGGATCCAGCCTCCTTAAGGAATCCCAGTCCTCCTACAATTGCCAACCTACAATTCTGTCCCTAGAATGAAGATTATGAACTTCCTATTGGCCTAGTCATTGCTTCTGGATGGTGTCACTTCACAAGAATATAACTATTTCTCTTTCACATTTAGTCATCTTCAGTCTGGGATGTGGGGTTAATTTGAAGATGTCCTCCTGGTTCAGGGAAAAGATAGAATTATGATTGTGAAGAGAGTTTTCTGGTAAATGTTTATCAAATGGTGTTCCAAAAATCCAAAAATGTACATATGACATACTTTTAAGTTTATAATTTAACGTTTTCCCCACCACTTTTTAATCGATAATTCCCCACCACTAGATAATCGATAAAATAATAAATTAAGGCCTGATTTGTAGCATTTTGCCCATTTCTGAGGCATAAATGTTCACACTGAAAATTTAACAAGCTGGCTTGTTAAGGAGCTGGCTCCAGCACACCCCTGGGTTGTGCCAAAGAATAGATGGGATTTCACCAGCTATTCTTTCTGATGTGGATTTGGAATCCTGAGTCTCTGCAGTAAATTAAAAGCCCTACAAGTCCCTGGGGTCCTTTTTTTCAGTGTCCTCTAAGAGTCATCTTTCCCTGCTTAAATTCTGTGTTCCCCCAACTCTCCCAAGGAGATGACAGGAACAACCAGACACCACTATATTAATTTCTCTGTTTGGGACTTGAGTTTCCATTTATCATCCTATCTGACATTTACTGGCTCTATTACCATGTCATCATGGCCCAGGTGGAAGGAACACTGGATTTGGAGCCAATTCTGGGTTTAAATATTGTCTCTGCTCCTTAATTCTTGTGTGACCTTGACAAATTGTTCAGCCTCTCCTAACCTTTGGTTTCCTCAACTGTAAAAATGGGGGAAGGGGGTAGTACTAGGTAACCTCAAATGTCTCTTCTGTTTTGCAGTCTCTCAAGCTTTCTAAGCCTTCAATTTCTCATGTGTAAACTGATAATAATAAAACCGATAGCACCTGCCTGACAAGGTTACTGTGAAGAGTAGGGACTAGACCCATGATTTCATTTCGTTAAGGGACCTCCAGAAGGAGGAAACTCCCTCTACCAGTGCCTTGATGCATGAAGTGTGTCCTACTTGAACACAGCTCTTTGTGATTCTGAGGTCAGCTCGATATCCACTATGTAATATGGTCTGTCTATTGTGAGATTAACATGAAATAATGTATGTAAATTACTTTGTACAATTTTAGCACTATGTAAGTGCCAGTCTTATTTTTATAGCCCTCAAATTCATGGAATAAGAGTTTTTTGCTCCCTTCTCCCATATTCCCCCAGGTCAAAAGAGGTTCTGGGAAGTCCCAATGAGGATGGTTTAGCTTTTAACTTAAACTATCATCAACCACAAAGGGGGAGAAAGAGAGAGAGAGAGAGAGAGAGAGAGAGAGAGAGAGAGAGAGAGAGAGAAGGAAAGAAGGTAGGAAGGAAGGAAGGAAGGAAGGAAGGAAGGAAGGAAGGAAGGAAAGAAGGAAGGAAGGAAGGAAGGAAGGGAAGGAAGAAAGAGAAGGAAGGAAAGAAGGAGAAAAAAGGAGAAGGAAAAGAAGGGGGAAGGAAGGAAGGAAAGAAGAAAGGAAGGAGTTGTGAAGAATTACTGTCACACTGGAGTAAAGAAAGTTTGTCATGAAGAAATAACTAATCTAGACAAGATCAAAGATGATAATAACATATCTGCATGGTAGTTTCAGTGTTTTCTTGAAACCTCATGAAATAGGTAGTATAATTCTCCCTGTTTGGCAGACAAAGAAATAGATACAAAGAGTAAGTTAAGTCACTTGCAGTTATACATCCATTGAGTAGCAGAACTAGGAGTCAAACCCAGGTCTTTTTCCTTGAAGCCCATGCTTTTTCTTCTGCAGTTGCCTTGACCTATTATAGGGATATCCCAGAGCCAGAACTAACAGAATTACTCAGGAATCAATTCTAGAACCAGTATTAATTGACATTTTTGTAACTTATCTGAAGGAAAGAGATACTAAGCAGGGAAATCTCTAAGACATCCCAAAGTTGTGTGAGTGAATGGGAAAGTGGCAAGTGGATTTCAATTGGAGGAAGTGTATGAAGGGGAAATAATCCTGACTATTCTTCTAGGATAGGCATTGACCTCCTAATTGGCAAAGGATCTTTCACTAGGTTCTCGAGGGAAAATTGTAAACAGGAAAAATTGTTTCTAAAGTGTTCCCCCTTCCTTTTCTATACCCTTACTCCCACCCCTGCCCCTTAGAGATCACAGAAAAAAAGCAAAAAAAAAAAATGTTAGATTGGAAGGAACCTTAGAGATCATCTAGTCCAAACCCCTCACTTTATAAATGGGGAAACTAAGGCCCAATTAAAAGAATTGTTTCACCTAAAGTCACACAGTTAATAAATAGCAAAGCCAAGTTTTGAACTCAAACCCATATCTTTGGACTCTGAATCAAATAGTTATCCTTCCTACACAAAGGTTCCTCTTCATACTTTTTTTAATGTTTCATAGTATTTAGTAATGTGGGTTGTATGGTAGTTAGTCGAACGCTGGGAGACCAGGAACAGTAGGTTCACAACTCAGGGGGTCTTAGTGTGACAAGAGGTGCCTGCTAATGGGATGTACTATCTCACAAATGAATGACTAAAAAAGCATTTGTTAAGTGCTTATGCATCCTAACCAAGCAGCTTCTTTTTCCCTGCCTGACATTGGTGTCTGTGGACATCTGAACACTGTTTCCACCATTCTGCTGGACTGTCCCCATCACTATGGAAGTCACAGGTAAGATTCCTTCCTGCTTGTGACTTTCCCTGGCAGGGTATCCCTTGCCTTCCATGTCAAACAAACATCATCTTGGCAGTCACTTTTACCCAAAGATAAAATGTTCACCTTGGTTCCTCAGCAGGATGACCAAAATCGTTGCCTTGATCAGCCTACCTTTTTTTACCTGCTAGCATCTTCACCATCACCACCACCATTACTATAGCAATTACTATGTGCCAGGCACTGTGCTAAGAGCCTTACAATTATTACCTCATTTAATCCTCACAGCCAGGAGAGATAGGTGCTATTGTTATCCTCATTTTACAGATGAGAGCACCGAGGCAAACAAAGGTTAAGTGACTTGCCCAGGGTCACACAGCTAGTATATGTCTGCGACTGGCTTTGAACTCAAGTCCCCCTGACTCCAGGCTCTCCACTCTATCAACTGAGTCACCTAGCTGCCCCCAGCACAAAAGATGTTTCTTTTCTCAGTTAGGTTTTCCAAATTCATAACTATTAGTGTAACATCCAAAGTGTTCTATGCAAAGAGAAGGCTCGAAAAAGAGATTCCCATTATTATAAACTGGTTACGAATCTCACTTCCATTTCAGCACAAGGATCTTCAAGGTGAAAGAAATCAACCAGCCTGAGAAGCATATTATTCTTTCTCTCCCAGGGTGTTCCAGCTGTTCTCCATGTCTCTGACTTTATCTGGAGGGTTTTCATGTTGATGCATAGAATGGTAGCGTTGGAAAAGACCTTAGAGGTCGCCCAGTCCAAACTCCCACGTTATGGAGAGGAGAAGGTAACGCTGTGGGATTTAATGGCTTGCCCAAGTCAGACGTGGTGTTCACTGTGATGCTGTTTACTGAATGGTGTTTGCTACCATATATGATTCAATTTCCTTCATTCCTAAGTTCAGAAATTGCTGTCTGGATTCAGTGGGCACTAGTGGGGGAGAGTTTTTATTCCTGAAAATCTAGAAAACAAATTATTTTTCAGCCAAATTTATCAACATCTTTAATTTCAATTCCGATTTTCTTAATCAGACAAAAAAGGAAGATAAGCTGGTTAGGTAGATGCAGAAGAGTATATTCGGCTCTGATAGAGCCATAAATGCTGGGTCACACAGACATTTGGGGCTCACCTTATTGCCCACCCACCTCCCCAGCATTGCCTAGTCCCCAGACTCTAGAAGCTGGCCTTAGCTTCGGCCCTACCCTAGTGTTCCCCCTACACATTCCCTAACCAACAAGTCCCACTAAGCTTGTATTTAACCTGTGGTAGCCCTCCCTACTGTCTTTCCTATTTCTTTTCCTCTCTTGTCCCTGACATACACACTAAATCCAAATCATTTTCTTCAAACTTACTTTCTGAGTCAGTCAATAAACATTTCTATGTGCCTGGCAATGTACTGCCTACTCTGGAGATACTTAGAGAGGCTAAAGATGGTCCCTGTCTGACATCACTGTGAGTTTTCTTTCTATGAGGATTTACAATTTAATAGGCGAGACCATAAGCAAACAAATATGTACAAAGTGTATACAGGATAAATAAGAAGTAAATAAGAGAGGGAAGGTAAAGTCTTCGTGGAGAAGATGGGATTTTTCTGGGAAATCAGGGTCTTCTTCCATTTCCTATTTCCCTTTGAGGAAAATTCTGAAGTGATCTGGGCCCTTAAGGGGATGTGTTTGGAAATGATTCTTCTTGCTCAGACAAAGGGATCTCTAGTTGGGAGACATGCCAGGAAACACCCAAGTACCCCACTCCCCACTATAAGTATAGTTCCACCCTTTCTTTTTCACCTCCAAAGCTTGACTTTTTAGAGGTTGAAGAGACCCTAGAGGTCATCTTATCTACTTACCCTCATTTTACAGATGAGGAAACTGAGGCCCAGAGAAGTGAAGTCCAGAGAGCTCATTAGTCACAGTAATTATCATCATCATCATAGATTTAGAGTAAGCCCAAAAGAGAGGTCAACTTGGACATTTTACAGATGTGGCAACTGAGGCCCGTAGTCAAGATGACACAGATCCTGCCTCCCCAACCAGCAGTCTTTCTAGGGCTCCAGTGGCAGGGCTAGAATGAGAATTCAAGTCTTCTGACATACACACCTCCTAACATCTCTCCCTCCCCAAAGTGCTCTTTCCACCATACCACATTGCCTCTTCTTGGTTTCTCTTGTCAATCAAACGAGTATTTGCTAAGTATACTAGATGCCAGACATTGCGTTAGTGTAATGGGGCCCTTCCCCACCCCCGTGAAGCCACTTTTCTCACAGACTAGTAGGGAACTTTGGGGGTCAGTTTCTGGCCATATATGACTCCTCCACTGGCAGTTCTTCCATTCCTGAAGACCTCCAAAGGCAGGGAAGAGACCCATTACACGAGACGTTAGGACTACAAGACAAAATCAAAACAGTTCCTGCCTTCAAGGACCTTATATTCTATCTGGGGAGACTGGGCATAGTGCTAACTACTAATAGCTACTTTCTGGAAGTTCCTTTCTTCCACTCTTGCCAGCTCTGCTTAACTGAGTTCCTCAAGTCCTTCAAGTATGGGGAAGTTGGGAAGCTCTAGAAAGAGGGGTAGGACATCTTCTTACTTATCAGTCTCCAGTCTCTCTAGATAGTTCTTCCCTTCCCCCACACACATTGAACACCCTATAATATTTTTGACTGACTGAACCATATACCCTGCACCTGAGGGAGCCACAACTAACTGTGATTTTTCTCTTTTCTTTCTGCTGGGACTTGGGCACCCATCTCTGTCTTTTTTGTGGCAAGAAAGATGCAAGTGAGAAGTATTCCCATGCAGCAGAGAGAGTATCTGGTTTGGCAAAGGATGAGATTAAAAAACAGCCTAACCATGTTCTCTCCATTTCTCTTCTCTGGGTTGAAATGTGACCCATCTAATTATGGGCTTCTTCTGACACTCTCCCTGGTGCTGGGTTATTCCCATGGCAGTCAGAGGTGAAGATTACCCCTTCTTATGCCCATGTAAGCACATTAAGACAAGAGGCCAATTGTTCCTATCCTGACCCTGAGACCCAAGGGAAAGCATTGTTCCTTGATGGACATTAACATTAGTGAAAAGCCCTGCCTAGGATTTGTTCTGAAATTGAAGAGAATTATGCCCTAGACCCCAAACCTGCACTTACTGTGCCTTGTTCATAATGTATGGCCTAGAAGGCAACGAGAGGGAAAGAATTGTGTCTGTTGTTTGCCTTTCACCCCTAAGTGACCACACAATTCCCTCCTGTTCAGTGGCCTAGGCATGAATTCAGAATAATTGGTGCTGTGTTTTAGGGCCACAATCCTGGTTCCTGTCCCCTGCTACAAAGGCCCATAGTCTCCATACAGTCTCTAAACCATTTATTCATTCATCCAAGAAAACAATCTGAGTTGGGAGGAGGGGAGATCTTACAGGGTATTTTATGTGTCTCCAATTAAGTGTGATAAGGCTTACCACCCAGGGGAGGGTGAGAAAGTTTTACAAACTCTTACTCTAATTCAACTTTCTTTCTTGGTTCTATTTGGGAATCTTTTTATTTCTTTGAAATTCTTCTATCTGAACTGGATTTCCCCCCACTCCATTACAGGACTAAGTAAGAACATTTTTTTATTCTATATAATTGTTCTCTGTAGGCTCCCACAGTCCCACCCCCCACATAGGATGTCAGGCCCAGACTCTTAGTCAAAAAACCCTCCCATGGAGGATGGTGGGGGCGAGAGAGCAGCAGGGAAAAGTGGAGTGTTTGGGAGGACATCCAGGAGGAAGGAAAGAAAGATAACATGTCACCTAACCAAGAAGCAGTATGGTAGAGTAGGAAAAGGACCAAGTGTGGGAGCTACTGAAGGGGAAATATATTTATTTTCTCTGTTTTATTACTTCCTATCCCTTGTCACCTATGTCATCCTCAAATTCAATCTCCCTGAGTCCAGTGACAGTGCCAATGATCTCAAGCCCATGTCTCCATCTTGTATGTACTTGTGAGGGTCTCCAGAACATAATCTTCTTCCCTGATCCTTATGCTGAACCCTCCCAGTGCTCTCCCTCCATCTTGTTCCCCTCCAACACAGCCACATTGTTTCCTCTGACTCTAAATGATCTTTCCCACCTGTATGAAGGCATCCCTGGGATCCCTGGGAGTACTGGTTAAGTTTACCAACCCCCAAGGTTCTCCTAAAATATTCCAAGATGTCCCCAACTCCCATGACCCCAATCCCTAATATGCTACCAGGGTCCCCTTATTCCAGGGTCCCCTTTTAGACATTATAGGATGTTCTATGGGCTCATTTCTGAGTATTTTTCCCCTGCATTTCAGATAAAGTTGATGACATCATGATAATTAACAAAATCATTTACTGTGCAGCAGTTAGCTTATTAAAGGCTTCAAGCTGCAGACCTCCTTCCTGGTGCAGAGAGTTAGCCTAGGAGAAAGCATCCTTCAGCTTAGTGCCTTCTGAGTTTTTTTTTTAGAGCATGAGAGATGCTGCTGACAGGAACATGAGGGGATAAAGGGCCCCTTGAGCCTGAGATTTCCTGGCATCTTTTCTCTTTCATATATACGCTCTGGGGCCAATCCTGGAGACTATTGGGGTAGAAAGGAGCTCACTGCTCATCCTCTCTCTCATCCAGTTTGGTCCATAGTTATCTACTTAACACAAATGATCTGGGAGATATGGATATTCAACATTTGACCTCAAGGGAAAGCAGTGACATCAATATGTAGGTCAGAATTTAGAATTTATTTCATGGAGGTGGGCACCACTATGGCAAAAAGAGCAATGGGACTGAGTTAACAATTACCTTAGCCAGGCTCTCTGGGGTTATTTGCCAGTGCATTTGATGGCCTATCAAACAGAATAATTGTGATTTATTTTTCTACTCCTTCCTGGGATCAATTTGTGACCCATGTGATGGCATCATCCATAAAAGTGGGAGGTGAGAATAATAGTAGTTGTCGTCTTCTGATGTGTTGAGGAAAAAGCATTGGGTTTGGAGGTAAGGAGTAGAATATAATGGGGAACTAGGTGGTGCAGTGGATAGAGTGTCAAACCTGCATTCAAATCCAACCTCAGATACCTACTAGTTGTGTGACCCTAGGCAAGTCATTTGACCCTGTTTGCTTTAGTTTCCTCATCTCTAAAATGATCTGGAGAAGAAAATGGCAAACCACTCCAGTATCATTGCCAAGAAAACCCCCAATGGGGTCACAGAGAGTCAGACACAACTGAAGGTAAAATATAAGCTTGTTAAAGGCAAACACAGCATTCACGAGTCTTCCTGATTCCAAGCCCAGTGCTCTATCCACAGTACCACTGATTGAGGTCTTCTCTAAAATGAAGGGATTCATGCCCTGGTCCCCCTTAGATGCTTTCTCCATCACTCATGAGCTAGTAAAGGAAGGAAAAATGCACATGTGTGGTCAGCCTTTCACTTTAATTTTTTTTAATTTTTTTAAAAGCAATTGGGGTTAAGTAACTTGCTCAAGGTTACACGCCTAGTCATTATTTATGTGTGGGTGCTCATTTTCTGAGGCCGGATTCGATCTTGGGTCATCCCAACTCCAAGGCCAGTGCTCTTACTCACTGCACCACCTAGCCGCCCCTAGCCTTTCACTTTTAAACCCCAAACTCTGAACTTACACAATTTTATGTTGCTCAATTATGGTAGGCATTTGTTTGAAAGAGTTACTATTGAGAAATAGGGATCTAATCCTGAACTGTGCCCCAAGTGGCAAAGGTGTAATAGGGCCCCAGGGATCCCAGTCTCTGAATTGTTCTACTTTCTACAATGTCCTCCACCAAGAAAACTAATCAGAGTCTGGGCAAGGGAGACAGACAGGGCAATGTGTGTCAAAACTTTATGTAAGTTGCTCCCCAGGAGGGGGTGGGAGAGTTTTGCCAATAATATTCTGACTCAACTATCTCTCCTGTCTCATCATGGGAAATTTTACTGTTTTGGAATTCTGCCTCCTGGACTGGATTTCCTCAACTTAATAGAAGGATTGAGTAAGAATAATTTCTGATGCTATGTAATTGCTGTCTTTCATTCACCACGTAGCCCATTAGGACATCAGGCTGAAAAACAACTCCTGTGACCCTCAACAGTTTCTGTGATCTCTAGCCATCATTGTTTCCTTCTTGAGTGTACTAATAAATGCCTCCAGAGTATAATCTCCTTCACTGGCTCTAAATTATTAAAGATCTTTGCCAGTGTTTATTCAGAGCCAGCCATCCCTGGGATCCCTGGGAATACTGGCTAAGCTTGCCAACTTCATTGATTCTAAAATATTCCAAGATGCTCCCAACTTCCCTGACCTCAATCCCCAATATGCTACTAGTCCCTTACTCTAAGTCCCCTTGCAGACAATGTAGGATGTGCTAAGGGCTCTTTTTTGTTTTTGTTTTTGGAGGGGGCAGGGCAGGGCAGTTGGGGTTAAGGGACTTGCCCAAGGTCACACAGCTAGTAAGTGTGTCAGGTGTCTGAGGCCACATTTGAACTCAGGTCCTCCTGACTCCAGGGCCTGTGCTCTATTCACTGCGCCACCTAGCTGCCCCCTAAGGGCTCCTTTTTGAACTACCTCCTACATCTAAGATGAAGCTGGTGACATGGTAACTAACAAGGTCATTTACCATTGAGCAGTAAGTTTGTCAAAGGCTTCTAGCTCCAGACCTCTTTCCTGGTACACATTTAGTCCAGGAAAAAGTATCTTTCAACTGAGTGCCTTCCAAGCTGTTCTCACAGTGTGAGAGATGCTAATAGGAACACAAGAGGCTAAGAAGCCCCTTGGACTTGGGGTTACCTGGAGTCCTTTCTCTTTAGTGTGCATCCCCTGGAACCAAACCTGGTTTGGAAATTATCAGTGAGGAAAGGTTTGCACTGCTCACCCTCCCTCAGCCAACCTAGTCCTAAATTCTCCACTTAGTACAAATGACCTGAGGACAGAGAGGTTTAGATGGCACACAACCAGGATATGTGAAAGCAGGGACTTGAACCCAGATCCTTCTGACTGCTGGTCTTGGAGTCAGGGAGTCAATCCCACCTCAGATGCTTATGAGCTCTGAGACTTTGGGGAAGTTATTTAACCACTTCGGAATCCAGATACCCTCTAAGATGCTCACTCTAAACCTGTGAGTCTGTGATCCATGAAGCTTCAATACTAGTATCATTACCTCCATTTTCCAGATAAGCCAAGGAGGCCCAGAAAGATTCAGGGGCCCCACAAGTCACACAGTTAGGAGGTGGCAGAGCCCTCATTCCAACCCAACTTTTCCAGTATCTCCATCCATTGCAGTTCTTTGCACCAGGCCACAGCTGCTACCTCTTTGTCCCATCCTGAATGAGCTATCTTGTGACTGATGGAATCCTATCAGAGAGCTCCTGAATATTTGAAACTGTTTCTCTCTTATTCTACTTATCTTACAGTCCTAATTAATGTAAACTAGAATAATTTAATAATTATTAAATATTTATTATCAACTATTTAATATTTACATTATTAAATATTAAATTGTTATTAATAATTAATAAAATAATAATCATAAACTAGGTTAGGATAGAGGATGACTACAGACTAATTCCATGATTCTCCTCTTCTCCCATCCCTCTGCATATACCCCCACTGCCTTTAAGGAAGCTGGTTAATCGTTATACATTCTATAATTGTAATGAGTAACCAACTCTGGTTTCTCTCTCTATTGGACTATGCACCTGTCTGCTTTCTGGCTCCTCTTTGCCTCTGTCACAGGCATCCATAAATACCATTCCTTGCTAGGCCTACCCCCAAACTCCCAGAGAGACACCAAAGGACCAAGGGGTTGAGTGGGTCAGAGTTGTGTTTCTTGTACAATGGGACTGGGTGGGAAAGGATACTGCCATTGGAAAGTTCTAAGGATGAACAGGCCAACAGCAGTTGCCAAAGAACAAGTATGTTGAGGATTTTCCACTTCATAATGGCTGCTCTTTCCTCAAGGGTCCTTTATATCAAGATCAGAATAAAAAAAAGTGGACAAATCATCAGGATTTCCTTTGGACTCTTAGGAGAAGGACAAGGAAAGGACTCAGTTGCTGCTTTGTCTCAGGTTCTCTCTCTTCTTCCATTGGAATCACATTATCATTAATTTATTCCATATGTTAAACCAATATTTAATAAGTATCATTTATTTGTTAATTCCTTCAGCACCATTTTGGTTGATCTATATCAGAGGAGGCACTTGAAGTTTTTCATGCTGAAGATGGCTATCCACTAGCCAGGTTGCCACCCTTGCATACAAATTTACAGATTTAATTCCATAGCAACCAAACTACCAAGAGATTACTTTGGACAAGTGTAGACAAAACAATTCATCTGGAGGAACAAAGGATCCATCCATCAATAATAACAGTAAAAATAATGGTAACAAATATTTTCATAGTACTTACTATGTGCCAGGTACCATGCTAGGAATATTACAATTATTATCTCATTCAATCCTCACAACAGTTCTGGGAGGTAGGTGCTATTATTATCCCCATTTTGCAAATGAAGAAACTGAGGCAAATAGATGTTAAATAATTTGCTCAGGATTGCACAACTAATAAGTTTCTGAGACCAAACTCAAAATCAGGGCTTCCCAATTCCAGGTCCAGCACTCTATCAACCTAGTTGCCTCATAAAGACCAGGGCAATTTCATTTTTTATCTTTTTATCCTGGGCACAGTGCCTGGAACCTAGTAAAGTTCTCAATAAATATCTATTGAATTGAATTGAACCTATTTAAGTACTTACTATTTACAAATAATTGTGCTAGGGTTGGGGGAAAGATTGCTACCAAATATAAGAATAATAAATATTTCACCCTCAGGAAGCTTAAAATCTAGAAGTTGAATGGCTAGAGGCCATAGCTATATATCATATTGTATCATATATCATATCACATCATATATTATATTATATTATATTATATTATATTATATTATATTATATTATATTATATTATATTATATTATATTATATTATATTATATTATAATGTCATGTCATGTTATAATCATAGTCTTGAACAATGGACATTTGTTGAATAGGTAAGAAAGTAGGGAGAGTATTCCAGGAAGGATAAATGGTTATTTTAAAAATATGTAGAAAATGTTCAGAAAAAAAATTGAATAGATTCATTTGACTATAGTTGCAGGTACATGAAAAGGAGTAGTAGGAGATAAATTTGTCAAGATAGGTTGGGTGCAAATAAGCAGAAAGAAGTGCTAGTCTAAAGAGTCTGGATTATTCCATAGGTACTGGGGAGTCATTAAGATGTTCTCAAGATTAATTTCTCAATTAAAATTGGTTGAAGAATAAAAGGATGAAGGCAATGATGTCTTACAAAGCTAACAACAGAGAGAGGAATATAGAATGAACTCAAGATGAGAAAGGCAGTTAGGTGGCTATTAAGAATAATCCAATCACAATCATATGCACATCTTATTCAGCCATTCCCCAATTGATATGATTTCCAACTGTCTGCACCACAAAAGAAAAAAGAGTTGCTACAAATATTTTTGTACATATGGGTCCTTTTCCTTTTTCATTGATCTCTTTGGAATACAGACCCAGTAGAAGTATTGCTGGATCAAAGGGGATGTACAGTTTTATAGGCCTTTGGGTATACTTCCAAATTATTCCACCAATAGTTCACTAGTGTACCTATTTTTCCACATGCTCTCCATATTTGTCACTTTCTTTTGCTGTCATATTAGCCAATCAAATAGGTGTAAGGTGTTACTCGGAGTTGTTTTAATTTGTATTTCTCTAATCAATAGTGATTTAGAACATTTTTTCATATGACTTGATAGTTTTGATTTCTTATTCAGAAAACTACCTGTTCATATCCTTTGACCATTTATCAGTTGTGAATGACTCATTTCTATACATTTATATCTATAAATTTCTGTGTACTAGACAAATGAAACCTTTGTTAGAAAAGCTTGTTATATTTTTTTCTCAGTTTCCTGCTTTCCTTCTAATTTTGACTTTGTTGGGCAAAAATTAATTTAATTTAATAAATTATCCATTTTATCTCCCATGATCCTCTCTATCTCTTCCTTTATCCATAGCAAACTAGGAGTTCTTAACCTTAACCTTTATGAATTTTTGTAAAATTTTTGTAAAAAAATAATTTGATAACTATATTCCAATATAATTGCTTTCCTCTGCAATCTTATACATTTTATTTTATGCATTTAAAAACATAATTCTCGGGGCAGCGAGGTGGCACAGTGAATAGAGAACCATCCCTGAAGTCAGGAGGACCTAAGTTCAAATTTGACCTCAAACACTTGACATTTAATTAACTGTGTGACCTTGGGCAAGTCGCTTAACCCCAATTGCCTTGCTTTCCCCCTCCAAAAAATATTAATAATAAAAGAACCATAATTCAGAGAAGGGGTCCATAGACTTCATAAGAAAACCAAAGAAGTCTACAACAGAAGAAAAGATTTAAGAAACTCTGAACTAGATGATCTCTGAGGTCCTTTCCCACTCCAAGATTACATGTGATTCTTGACTCAATAGCTTCTATAATTACAAGTATTCAAATGATACTCATAGCCATCACTGCAAGATTCTCAGTCACCAACAAAAGTTTTAATTATGTTCAATATGTCCTACTTATTAAGGCAGGAAAGCTAACTCATATATTTAATAATGATATTTACTTACAATGGTTGAAATACAAAAGGGCTTATGATGAATCATTCCCATCCTCGTTCCCCAATGAAGTAGAAAATAAAATTAATCAAAATGTTCATTCTTGCTCATTAATATCTTATTCTAAAGCCATCATCCTGATAAAGAATTAAATGAAGTCAAAACAGTTGCTGCATACCCTTATTCTTTTGTGGTTGTCTTTTAAGTTTTTCTCTGATTTCAGTTAAACTTGGGAAAGTCTTCCATCCAAGACCTAATGGCATTTTATTGATGTGTATTATAGCTATTTGTATACATAAGATTACAGATTTAGATTTGAAAGGAAAATCACCCAGACTAGAATATAAAGCATCTTGACGACAAGACCAAGATCATTGTATCCCATCAAAAAAATTAGCATTATACAATGCACAAAGTAAGAATACAATAAATTTTTTCATAAATGCATGAATGAAAGAAAGATTGATCTGGGGACACTTTTCACAAAATGAAGACCTAAAATGCTTTCCTACTATGAACACAGACTTTCCTATCACAAGATAGAGCAGAAATGGGGTATATAAGGGCTAAATGTAGCCTAGATTCCTAGTTTCCATCTCTAGGAGCTAGTTTAGAATTGGGTTTAATACCAAATATTCAACTAACCTGGACTTCTTTCTGTGTTCCATATTGGGATCTGACCCTTTCTCTGACTCCTTACTGTGCTGATCGTTGGGATCATCTACAAGTTGGAGGAAAGAATTATTACCAGTACCACCATTTTGAATTCCTGATGTTCCTCTCTGCCTTTACTCACTGCCAGTCCTCTTAACTCTATCAGCTGACCATGTGGATAAACACAGTTAGAATCACAACTTCTCTAGTCCTTCCTGCCTTCCTCCTGCCTTTGTTATTCTGTCTATCCAGAAATTAAGGGTATGAATACAGATAGAGGTCCCATAAAAAGCCTCTCAGAAAATTTCAGCCCAATTTTCCCATTCTCTTTCTCTCTGCTCATATATTTGTCATTTGTTTAAACTTAAAAGAAAGAAAGAAAGAAACTTTCAAGGCCAATGGCATTTCCATAATCTTGGTCACTTTTTTTCTGTGAGAATATTTAGCGTTTTTTTAGTCTCTGATGAGGCATATAAGAGCATAGACTTAGACTAGGAAGAGACTTTAAGAGGTCATCTATATTCAGTCTCCTCATTTTACTAGATGGATACACAGAAGCCCACATAGCATAGATGATTTCCCCGAGGTCATTTTACTAGGAAACAACAGAGCCAGGAACTGAGCCCAGGTCCTTTAACTATAAACCAGAAATAAGAGGTTCTGTCCTCTCCCTCCTCAGGTACAGACCTGTGCTATGAAACTGGGCAATAGCCTTTGGTCTCTCCTTGGAAAAAGAGAGAATAAGAGATCTCCATTAGGGTCTTCATGGCTCTTCATTTCTCACATACAGGTCCATACATTCAAATACATATAGACAAAGCTACACACACACATACTTCTGACCTAGACAAATCCTACACAGGCATTCTTCAGAGATATTGCAGCTTCAGTTCCACACCACTACAATAAAGTGAATATCAAAATAATACATATGAATTTGGGGGCTTCCCAGCACATACAAAATTATATTTACACTATACTGTAGTCTATTAAGTGTGCTACAATGTCTAAAAAGCAATGTACATGCCTTAATTAAAAAGTACTTTATTGCTAAAAAAAAAAACTGCTAACCATCATCTGTGAGTTCAGTGAGTCACAATCTTGCTGCTAGAGGGTCTTTCCTCAATGTTGATGGCTGCTGACTGATCAGGGTGCTGGTTGCTGAAGGTTTGGGTTGCTGTGGCAATTTCTTAAAATAAGATAACAATGAAGTTTGCAGCATCAATTGACTCTTCCTTTCACTTGATCATACAGAGGTAATTGTAGGGTTATTAATTGACCTAATTTCACTATTATTGTGTCTCAGGGAATGGAGAGACCCAAAGAGAAGGAGAGAGATGGTAACAGCCAGCTACACATACAACATTTATCAATTAAGTTTGCCATTTCACATGGGTGTGGTTTGTGGCACCCCAAAACAACTGCAATGATAACATCAAAGATCACTGATCACAGGTCACCATAATAGATATAATAATAATGAAAAATTTTGAGATATTGCAAGAATTACCAAAATGTGACAGAGACACAATGTGAACACATGCTGTTGGAAAAATGGCACCAATAGACTTGTTTGATGCAGGGTTGCCTCGGACCTTCAATTTGTAAAAAAATACAATATCCATGAAGCCCAATAAAACTAGATTTGCCTGTAAATTACATTATAGTGAGGCTATTATGAGTGTAAGAATGGTATGAAGACTATACAGAACTGTCCTCAGTCATAGAGATCTTTGACCTAAGAATAAAAATGTGACCTGTCAAATCCCGGTTTTCTCTTTGCTTTATGCTGGGGTAGAGGTGAAACTTTGAGTTCCAGAGGACATGGGACAAGGAGGACAAAAGGCCATATGACCACCGGGGGGAATAGATAAAGTGGAAAGGATGACTAGTTTTCAGAGTTCAGTAAAATTCAACATATATTTTCTGAGTGCAAGTTACTATGGTAGTTCAACAAAGCCATTCTTTTATTGCTCTCCACCTCAGAATTTGTGTGACCGATCCATTTTTGCCTCAAAAAGGTAACCATTGTCCAGTGGGCCGGAAATTAGAGGTGAAAAAACATTGCTGTTGATCACTTATGCCCACCCCTGCAGACCTGGCACCCTAACCCCAAGAAAGAAAAAGAGAAGGTAAAGTCAAGGAACATGAATAGATAGCAGTACTTCTTTGTATTTGGCCTCCACATTTTCTCATCATGCACAGTAATGGTCATAGAGGATAGACAACCTAGGCAGGGATTAATTCAGTCCATAGCTATCCAATGGCTTCAACACTCCTTCCACCAAACTTTAGTCAAAGCTTCTCACCAGTAAAATGGCAGCCTTAAAAAAGATATCCTTCTTTCTCTAAATCTTTGAGCATCTCATCCCTGCTGTATCATCTTCATTTATTGGATATGGCATAGAGGCTCAGAAAAATTCAGTGCTCCTGCCCCTACAAAGTCACAGAGCGGGGAGGTGGCAGAGCTCAAATTCAAACCCAAGACTTCTAATATCTCAAACGATTGCAGTTCTATCCACTAGGTCCTAAATGCCAGCTCTTTGGCCCAGGATGCAACTGTTTTCTGACTAATAGAATTTTCTCTGTAGGCACAGAGAGCTTCTGCAGCCTGGAAACAGTTGTTCTCTATTTCTGCCTATCCTGTAGTTCAAAGGCAATTAATGCAAAAATCAAGATCAAATACGGTCTGACAACAGATTAATTCCATGTCTCTCCTCTCCTCCCCGCTCACTCTGCATAAGCCCCTCATTACATTTAAGCAAGCTGACTGATTGTTATATCTTTGTTTATATATCTTTGTATCTCACTCTGGTTTCTCTCTATGCTGAACTGCACATCACCTGATGGCTGGTTCTTCTCAGGCTCTGTCATAGGCATCTCTAAGTACCTCTCCTCACTGGGCATACCCCCAGCCGGACGCTAAGAATCCAGGGGCTGAGTGACTCAGAGCTATGTTTGCTGGTGGGATGGGTGTGAGGGCAGGATTCTGCCATTTGGAAACCTCTAAGGATGAAGAAGCTGATAGCAGCTGCCAAAGGGCAGGCAGTTGAGAGTTTTCACTTCATAATAGAAGCTCTTCTCCCAGTGATCCTTTAAGTCAATGTCAAAGGGATAAAAAGAAAAAAAAGCTAGAAAAATCTCCAGGATTTCTTTTAGTCTCTTAGCAAGAGCACAAGGAAAAGACTCATTTGCTGCTTTGTCCCTGATCCCATTTGGATCAGGATTCATCAGGAGAGTTTCATTCATTCATTCATTCACTCATTCATTCATTCATTCCATGTAGCATATTTGAAAGCATCATTTATTCATTAATTATTCAACAACATGTCAATCCATATATATCAGAGGAGACACTTAAACATCTCATCCCTAAGGATGGTTCTTACCTTCCAACCAGGCTTCTGCCCTTACGTAAAAATGTACAGATTTAACCCCATAGTAATTAAACTACCAAGAGGGTATGGTGGAGAGCTAGACATAACAATAAATTTCTTTGAAGGAACAAAAGTCTAATTGAGGCATAATCATAATATCAGTCAGGTCAACAAGTCAAGTCAATAAGCATTTATTAAAAACCTACTGTGTGCCAGCACTGTCCTTAACACTGGACACATAAAGGCAAAACAAGAAACAAAAGAAATTAGTCCCTGCTCTCAGGAAGCTCAGAGTTGAATACAGAGACAACATGCAAGCAACTATGTCCTTAGTTTAAATCCAGCTTCTGATAGTAGCTGTGGGACCCTGGGCATGTCACTTAACCCTGTTTGCCTCAGTGTCATCCTCTGTAAAATGAGCTGGAGAAGGAAAAGGTGAACCGCTTCAGTATCTTTGCCAGGAAAACCCTAAATGGGAACACAAAGAGTTGGACACAAATGAAAAACACGAAATATTTCACACACACACACACACACACACACACACACACACACACACATATATACATATCTTTCATATATACATATACATATATGTATCTTCCTATTTCCACTTCCATTTTGTTTTCTAACAGTAAGCCTAAAATCATCCTAGGGAAAGTAGTAGTATTAAGGAGAATTGAGAAAAGCTTCCTTTAGGAAGTGGGATTTTAAATGATGAGACATCAAGAAAGCCAAGGAGATAGACGAGGAGTGAGAGTTCCAGGCCTTCAGGACAGTTGATAAAAATGGATAGTCAGGGGACGAAGTGTCCGGGGCAAGGAACAACAAAGTCGCTGTATTGCAGAGTACATGAGATAGAGTAAGATGTAAGAAGACTGGAAAGGTAAGAGAGGGCCACATTATGAAGAGCTTTAAAAGCCAAACAGAAGATTTTATATTCCATAATGGTGGCAATAGTGAACCACTCAAATTTATTTAAAGAGGAAGGGGAAGGGTGCCATGGTCAAATCTGCACTTTGGGAAAATCAAATTGACAACTGAGTGGAGGATGGACAGACTAGGGAGAGATATGATGCAGGAAGACCAATTAGAAGACTAACACAATAGTCCAGGTGTAAGGTAATAAGGATCTGCATCAGGATCATGGCAATGTCAGAGGAGAGAAGGGGGTGTATTCAAGAGATATTACAAAGGTATGATACACAGACTTGGCAATGGATTAGATAGGGGAAGATTGACGATTCAAGGGTGAGACCTAAATTGCAAGGTTGGGTGGCTAGTACGATGGTGGCTTCCTCAACTGTAATAGGAAACTGATGAAAGGGAAGACCTTGAGGAGGGACAGGTGCAGAGCAGTGGGAGCAATGAGTTCAGAGTTGTTCATGTTAAATTTCAGATATTGATGAAACATCCAGTTCAAGGAGTTCAAAAGGCAGTTGGAGATGTGAGACTGGAGGCCAGGAAAATGACTAAGTCTGGATAAATAGATCTAAGAACCATTGGCATGAGGATATTGATTGAATCCTCATGAAGAGAAATTATATAGAGGGAGAAGATAAGAGGCCCTAGGACAGAGATGTGGGAAACATATCCATGGCTATCAGGAGTGACCTTAATAAAGATTCAATAAAGGAGGCTGAGGAATGGTAAGACAGGTAGATAGGAAGAAAACTAGGAGAGAAAGACAAATATAGAGACACTTTTTCAGATGACTAATCCTAAAAATGAAGGGCTAAGACATTTTCCTACAATGAACACAGACTTTCCTACCACAAGAAAGGACAGAAAGCTCTTGGACATAATGGGACTGAATCTAGTTTAGTTTCCTAGTTTCTGTCTCCAGGAGCTGGAGATGGTTAGAATTGTGTTTAAAACCAAACACCTGATTAACCTGGACTTCCTTCTCTGTTCTACACTGGGATTTCTGCCCTCCAGCTGCTCCTTCCTGTGGTGGTCATTGGGATCATTTGCGAATTGGAGTTAAGAAGGATGACCAATACCTTCATTCTGTATCTATTAGGCCTCATTCTACCTTGAGTCCTCTTAATGAATTGACTCTACTAACAGATCTTATGGCTAGGCACATTTAGTATCATCTTCTCTAGTTTTTCCTGCTTCCCTCCCTATCTTTGTTATTCTGTGTGGCATGAATTAAAGATAGAAATGGAGATCCCATAAGCTACCTACCTGCCCCTCTAAATTTTCCCATTATCTTTCTCTCTGCTTACATAGCTGCCAGACTTTTAAAAACTTTCAGGTAGTGACTTTTCACTTTTCAGTAATGGTGGTCTTTTATTTCATTTTTCTGAGGATATTTAGAATTTCCATAGTCTTTGATCTGACATCACAGGATACTCTAAAGCAGAAAGAGACTTTAAGACATCATTTATATTCAATTTCATTTTACAGATAAGCACACTGAAGCCCAGATAGGTTAGTTGACCTCTCCAAAGTCATACTGATAGGTAGCAATAGAATCAAGAATGAAACACAGGTCCTCTAATTACAAACCTAGAACTAGGAGGTCTTATCCCCTCCCTTTACAGATATAAACCTGTCCTATGGAACTGGGCATCACCCTATAAGCCTTCCATGGAAAAGAGATCAGAAGACCTCAATTCTGATGCCCACGACTCTTCATTTCTTGTAAGCTGATCCATCCATTCATGTGCACACCCACACATATGCACTCACACACAAGCACACACACACATCCTCATAACCCAGACAATTCCCCTAAATATATCTCCTTATGCTGAGACATGTTGGGGTAGAAGAGATATAGTCATGATGATCTTTGGCCTAAGAATAGCAAAGCTGTTCATTAATTGATATAATAAATAAATAATTAATAAATTTCTTTATTCTCATCTCTCTTCCCTGTTCTCTCTCTACTTTATGCTAGAATCTACTACTTGGCCGGTTATTCTTTTCAATATTCAAGCTGAGAGGGGCAGCTAGGTGGCGCAGTGAATAGAGCGCCAGCCCTGGAGTCAGAAGGACCTGAGTTTAGATCTGGCCTCAGACACTTAACACACACAAACAAAAAACCTAGCCATGTGACCTTGGGCAAGTTACTTAACCCCAATTGCCCTCCAAAAAGCTAAAAAAAAAATATATATATATATATATATATTCAAGCTGAGGGTAAGATTTTTAGGTTCTAAAGGACTTAGGGCAAGAGGGTTAAGAGCTACAGAACACCAGGAGGGAAAGGCAAGTAGAAAGGTTAACTGGTATTTAGAGTTCAATAAAATACGACATATGTACTGAGTTGAAGGTGGTTTTCTAGCTGCTGAGGTCAGTCAACTCATTTCTCTACTGCTCTCCAACTCAGGATTTTTGTGATACATCCATTTTTGCCTCTGAAAGGCAAATGTGCTGGGTTATGCCTCTGAGTAAGCTAGGAGTGAAAACTCTCCCCTTTGATTATAATGTCCTTGAAAGCAAAGACGATTTTCCATTTCCTTTGCATTTTCCCCTTGGTGAATCAGTTCAATTCTGCATTCCCTTCATCTCTAGGGTCCCTTGCCCCTAATCCTATTGCAAATATTGTCCTGCTAAGCCCCAGCCTTGGATTACTGTCACTATCTATTCCTTCACTCCTACTCACCTGCTGCTACTGAAGCTGGAGAATCTTGAAATCATTCTAAGTCCACTACAAATTCATATTATATAACCATAACTGAACCCTGTAATATTCAATATTTACAAAGCTCACAATCACGATATAGAGCATGATGATAAGTATCGCATTACGTTTGATTGCAAAATACACCAAACTCTCCAGATAGAGAAGCATTTATTTAGACACCAGAAAACCCAATCCCCAAACCAATAAACCAATTCCATCATAGTATCAAAGATATTCAGAAGCCATAATAACACTGAGAGCCACAGCATCCTTCAGCCTTCCCACAAACCAATACAAGATCAATATTTACTCACAAACCTCTCTAGCTCCTTGCCTCAACCTTCTCTCTCTCTCCCCCACCATCTTGCTAGCTCTGACCAGCTTCCTGTGGGCTCTGCTGCACCCTTCAGCAAATTCCCTCCATCACAGGCTCCATGTGATTACATTCAGCCTATTAGGGGGCAGAGTTTACTTTCAAAGCAGGGGAGGTCTTCAACCTTCCCCCTAGGTCTATTAAGGGGCAGGGAAGATCTTCAAATTCCCATTCTCATTACATTCTCACTGGGGCAAAGCAATTTTTTTACACCTTCCTAATTGATTTACTGAGGGGAGGGAAGGGGGGTAGCTAGGTGGTACAGTGGATAGAGTACTGGGTCTGGAATCAGGAAGACTCATCTTCCTGAGTTCAATTCTGGCCTCATATACTTAACTAGCTGTGTAACCCTGGGCAAGTCACTTAACCCTGTTTGCCTCAGTTTCCTCACCTGTAAGTTGAGCTGAAGAAGGATATGGGAAACCACTTCAGTATCTTTGCTAAGAAAACCCCAAATGGGGTCATGAAGAGTCAAGTCACAACTGAAAAAAAAAAGACTGAACAATAATTGATTTGCTATTCCACTCATAGTAGTGGCTTTCCCAAACCTTTTTATCCTTCCTCAAACCTCCCATGGTTGCTTCCCCCACCCCCAACTTCTTTCAGCTGAGAACTTTGTCTCCTATTTCACTGAAAAAATTGAGGCCATTCACAGAGAGCCCCGTCTTCTCCCCTCCTCCTCATCTGACATTACTCAGATGTCTTACCCCACTCTCTCCTTCACACAAAAAGTGATCCTCCTCGACAAGAATAGCTGTGATTTCATCCCACCCCATCTTCTCCAAAAGATTGCATTCTCTACTATTCCTACTCCCCCACTATCTTCAATCTCTCCTTGTTTCCCTATCACTTAAACATACTCCTATGATCTTTCCTCCATAACTCTACCCTCTTCCAAAATTTTCTGTTATTTTTGAGGGTACCACCATCCTCCCCCTCACCTAGACTCACAACCTAGATGTCATCCTCAGGCTTTCACTCTCTCACATCCCACATCCAATCAGGCACCAAGTCCTGTTATCCTACTTCATAAAATGTATCCTACATGCCCTCTTCTCTCCTCTGACAATGCAACCTGGAATAGTGCAACAAATTGCTGATTAATGCCCCTGCCCCAAGTTTCTCCCCACTCCAGTTCATCCTCCTCAGGATGGAGGATCATACCTCATCACCCCTCAGGTCAAGAAACTCCAGTGGCTCCCTCTTTCTTCTAGAATCAAATATAAAATCTTCTGTTTGGCTTTTAAAGCTCTTTATAACTTGACTTCTATTTTTCCAGTTCTCTTACACCTCCTACACTAATTATCATTTTTAAAAGGGATTCATTTACTTGGAAGATAGGGCAAAAAAAACCAGAAGTACATACATTTCCCCTCAAGACCTCCAGGGTACATTCTCTCCCCTATTATTTCTTCATAGAGGGGGTTCAGACAGTTTCTGCATAGCTTTGGTCCCACTATGTTCATGTCCTTATGCACCATCACTTTGGAATGAGTCTTTGTCTCAGCTTATAGCTAAGCTAGGTCTTGAAGGCCTCAGGACATTGATGTTGGACTGACTACAAAACTAGACATGTAATTATTCTTAACTCCTGGACCTCAAGTGATCTATTCTCCTGACCTTTTGAAACTCACAAGGTTGTAGCCTCCAGATTCATCTCCTTCACTGAAAATGAAAGAACGTTGAGCAATGAACCAAGGCCTATTTTGACAAAGCCATATGTTAGCCTTCGTTGGGGAGAGGGCCTCCCCCTTTATAGTGTTACCTCACAGAAAGCACTCTAGAAGAAAGAATTCAGCTGATGTTCTGCCTCTCCAGATCTTTTAAATGCATCCCCAGTCAATCAAGAAAGAGAGCTTTCACTCTCACCCTCACCAAAGAATTGGTTTTAAAGATGTCTTCACATGCTGCAGTCTTTCCAAGACACTTCCAATACATGTCATCACAACTCTTGGGGAAATGGGGTCCCTAGACTCTTCCCATAGGGAATTGCACTCTGTGTATATTTATAGAAACATGGTCCATTGGTCAAACAATCATTGGTACACATATAAAGCCAGTTCATTGCTTCCCATTGTTGTCAATATACTTCAATTTAATAAGGGTTAAACTTTTACTCTATACCAGAAATTATGTTAAGCATTGGGAATACAGATGATTCAATCAGTCAACAAGCATTTACAAAGCGACTAAAATTTGCCAGGTATTGTGCTAGGCTCTAGACAAAGACAAAATGAAACAGTCCCTACCCTCAAAGAACCTTGAAGGGAGAGCCAAATGTTCCAAGAAGAAATGGTAAAGGGAGAGTATTCTATGCAAGGGGGAGAGTCTATCCTTTGGTATAGAGATGGAGTGTAACCCACAGGGGACAGCAGTTAGGCCATTCTGGCTGTAATAAAACAGAGTACATGAGGGTTGTAATGTGCAATCAACATGGAAATATAAGCTAGAGTCAGACTGTGAAGGTCTTCAAATGTCAAAGAGAGACATTTTTATTTATCCTAAAAGCAAAGAGGAGACAGAGAAGCTCTAAATAGAGTTGAGATAGGCAAGCCATGAAGAGATCTAAGAGAAGTTATGAGGGAACAGGAACACAATGATAGAATGACTATGAGGGTAGAAAAGAGAGTTTAAAATGACTTGTTTTTCAAAGTCTGCAGGACAGAGAAGATATTGGACTACCACCAATAATGATAAAATTAAGAAAGGATAATTTTTTTTCTTTCCTAGCATGTAACATTCCTGATTTTTTTCAGTATGGGCTAAATTTACAGACTTGCTGGGAAAGATCTGAAGTCTGCAGAAGCTTCCAGCTTTCCATTCATCTGTGTTTCCAATCATCAAATCATATTCTTACATATACACACCCTCACCGCCTTTCTCCATTATGGTCACTACCATTTTCAGCTTTCCCCTTTCACTCTTCCAGCCAAAACTTGGCAAAAAGAAGTGAGGAAATTCAGGGTGTCATGACATATAAGGATATCTTCCTCACGTACTGAAGTGTCCCAATACAGGACACTCATTGTTTGACAAAAAGGAATTGAGGAAAGACAACATGCTCAGTACGAGGCAAGTAAAATTTTAAATGTCCAAGTGGGCATATTCTATGCTATAGGCAACAGGATATAGGAACTTTATTAGCTGATTTGGGAGTTGATTTGAGGCATACAGGTAGTAATTTAAACTGTATAAGCAGATAAAGCCCCCAGAGAGCCTTTAACAACATTAAAACATTAAAACCAAGTACATAGAGTTGTTACAATCAATCTCAAGTTGTTCTCTACCTAAAGGAGAGAATTTAAACTTTCCTATTGGGAACCATTTAAAGCCAAGCACATAGAGTTTTTAGTATCCTAAAGAAGATTGAACCAACTGTGACAGCCTCAAGGTCCCAATGAGAATATTAAGTATTTCCAGAGAATCCCCAAAGCTGATGGGAATTGACTGATGAGTATTCCTTAAGGCATTGCTAAAGAGTCATTTCTTATGTTCTGCTTTCTCTTCTGCAGTTCTGATTTTTGAATTATTTTCAGGTAATGAAAGGAAGAAGAAACTGAGGGTAAAAGTATGAAAAAAACCAAGTGAGCATTGTTATAAAAGTTGAGGGTAGAAGAATATCAAGTAGTAGGGTGGTTTTTAATTGAAAAAAAAAATTGGATTTAGCCAAGAGGGTAAGATTTATAATCAAGATTATCATAAAAATTAACTTTAAAAAGATGTCTTTTCTTGCTTCCATCTGGGTCTTTGTTCTGGGTCCTCATGGAATATTACTTCTTGGAGGAACAATGTTGGGCTTCTATTCAGGGCTGCATGAGTACAGATACTGCTCATATACAAATTTTCCTTCTGGTTCTCATGTAACCCACTAGAAGAAATATTAACCCTATAAATATTTCAGAAAAGAAGAAAAAAAACAGAGATAATGAGTGTTGTTTATTTTTCCCCAATGGATTGCATTTGGTCACTAAAAAGTTTAGAGTTTGTCAGAATCCTGGGAAACAAAGAACTAGGAATGACCTACAGTACAGCAAAGGAAAATTTGACTAGTTGTTTCTGTCTTTCATTACTATGATGCTCATTTATTGGCCAGAGCACATGATGAAACAACACACAGGGGCAATCATGCATTGAGTGTCACAGTAGATTGGCTAGAGATGGAAGAGAATTTGTAGATGTAGATTGTGCTAAGGGTGTCATGTGTAGGACCCAAACATATCCATGATAGTTTCTAAGACCATTATTAACGGTCATAAAGAAGATAAAATCAGTAGGACCTACCTAGAGGACAAAATTTAATCTTTCTTGTTGAGAACCATTAAAGCCAAGCATATAGATTTGTCAGTATCGTGGAGAAAACAGTACTGTCACAGCCTCTAGGTCCCAATGAGAGCTTTAAATATTTCCAGAGGATCTCCAAGGCTAGAAGGAATTGACTTATGGGTGTATCACTAAAGGTTCACTGCTTATGTCCTGTTTTCTCTTCTTCATTTCTATTACTTTCTAATTTCACCAAATTGGGAAGAACCCATTATGCCCTGCTGAGAATCCATAATTCTAGGTCTTGAGCCTGTGATATTAGTTCTACTAGAATCTAGCCTGTATCTTTGAGAAGGCCTGAAGGAATAGACTTTCCAGGAGCCTCAATTCTGGGGTCTCTGATTCAGGCCACTCAGGGTTACCATGGTGTGATCTACTGAGATTTTCTTCTCTGCTCCACAAATTAATGCTTCCTCATTCTACTTCTGCCTCCTGTGCTAGTATTCTTCCCTGACTTCCGCCATTCCCATTCAAATCCCTGGGAATAAATTAATCTGTGCTTCACCTTCCAACCATAATGTAATTGGTCCACTTCCCATGCACTGCTTTCATACCTGGCCCCATCCATGAATAATTAGTTGGCCCTCAGTGTCCTATAATAATAGTTGCAGTTATAAAGCACTTTAAGCTTGACAAAGTATTTTACATATGTTATTTCATTTGATCCTCAAAACAATCATGTAAAGTAGGTGTCGTAGAGTTATTCTCTAGCAAGTTAACTTCCCTCTAAGAGAAATTCACACAGAATTTTTCTTGGGTGTATCTATCTTTGACTTTCTTGCTGTTATTTCCTACAACCCAGATAATACATCCCTGTGCTCTTAATATCCCTGATGATATGATAGAGTTGCAAGAAGAAAGGCATTTATAGACTTAGAGGTGTCAATCAATTGATCAACAAACATTTATTAAGCACCTACTACATCTCAGGCACTAACCTACCATATTCTGGGGATATGAAAACAAACTTGAAACTCCTTGCCCTGATTGTCATATGATGCTGTGTCCCTGGCTGGATTTTCTCATCTCCCTACTAGGAATCTGTAAGCACTCTACATAACCACTCTTTGATTCCCATGTAGCTTCTCAAGGTTTGCCAGAATAACCTCCTTGATTTAAATGTCCTCTATGGGAAGAAGGATCCAGGGGTGGGTTTGGAGGGCATGGAAAGAGGGTGGCAACACCATGGATTAGCCACCCAAGGGAGTTTTTAAAAACAACACATGGAGCAAGTCCTTTCCTTTTTCGCTTCAAAACAGGACTCATACCCAGAATTCTTGTATCAAAGGCAGGAAGATTTTAAACAAGTCAAATACAATAATTCCTTCATAGATTTAACTACCATGTAAGAAATAGATCCTGCTGCTGCTCCCATGCCCCAAAGGAATTATTCCTGGTGTTGACTTAGATTGTTTTTTCTTACCCTTTGTCTTACCCATGTTCCTCAAAATTCAGTGAATTTTTATCAGTCACTCATAGAGTGCATGACAGGATAGTAGCTGTGTTGTATAAGTGAAGAGCAGAGATGACATTTCACCAAAGATATGGTTGTGAGGCATAGAGGAATTTGTAGTCTTATTCAGTAAAGAACACAGATATGGTAATTATGTAAATTCAAAGTTTTGCAATATAGTTTCATGCAAGTTCTCTAAGAAAGTTGGAGAAGAGGTGAAATGAGTTTTAGATTCTATCCCAGGAGATGGCATCATTAGCCATATTTTGCAGAGCAAGCTAATTGGAAATCCATTCTTTGCTTCACATAGGACCTAGCACTACCACCATCCCTCATGGCCCTGGAAGTCAAAGGTAAAACCTGTTCTTCACCTCCCTTTCTATCTTCTATCTGGGGTTCAGTTGTTCCCTGTAAGGATCTAGTGTCCAAAAGGGAAAATATCTCCTTAGAGAATATCAGAAATCTCTAGAGTCCTGGCTGACAGGATTAGTACCCGTAGGAATACTGGAGTTTACTTGTTTTTCCTCACATTCCAAAAAACTTTAGAGCGGAGAGGAAAATCTCAGTTAGTAGATCATACCATAGTTAACTCTGAGTGGCCTGAATCAGAGAACCCAGAATTAAGGATCCTGGAAAGTACTCCTTCAGGCCTTCTCACATTCCAAAAGACTTTTTTCATTTGGAAACCCTCCTGTCCTGAAGATACCACATATAGCCTATGCTGCCTTTCTCTCGCTCCAAAGTTCTCCAACTAAGTATTTAGTTTCCAGTACTCTGAGCCAAACTTTACAAAAGCTTCCCATACTCCAGGCCATTGCCCTCAATAAATATCCTCACTATATTAACTAGGAGCCCCTTCTTTTGTGGATCTCTAAGCACTACAGGTGTTATATGGGTTTTATCTACACTTGTGTCGTTATATCCCTTGTTCCACCCTTTCCCACAAAGTATCATTCAGAATACTTTCAGTGTGGGCTATTTCTCTTGAGAATATGTACTCTTTCCTTGAAGCCTCTTTTCCTTCTCTCCTTTATTTTTGAACCTGGGGTCCTTCCTCTGTCCCTAATGTACCTCCAAATCTTGCACTGCTCCTCCAAAAATAACTTCATCTTCTGCTTAAGAACAGACAGATAGGATGATCAGTTAAAAAAAAAAACTCTGCATGGAGAAGGGATAAACAAAGTACTTCTGGGGAGGGGGAATCCTGGGGCAAAAACCTTATTAGTCCCAAATCTTTCTCAACCCTTTTTCTATTCTCCTCTAAATTCCTGCTGACCCCTGCCATTATTACAGTGTCTATTAAGCCATGAGTATCATCGATCTCTTGGAAAACTCTAACCCTAGCTGCAGAAAGACTGAATGAATAACTTATTGTTTGATTTCCTTATTATTATTAAATACCTACTGTGTGCTAAGTAGTATGCTAGTTCTGGGGATATAAATAGGGAAAGATAGTCCCTGTTCTCAAGGAGCTCACTCTCTAGGGAAGATATTACATATATAAGGGTTCAGCTACAAGGTAATTAGAAAGTTTTGAAGATACTAAGAGTTCAGCATCAGGGCAGATGATGAGACCCAGGAGTACCTTAAGGCAAATCAGTGTGTGACCCCAAGTTTGAAGAGGACTAGCTCCTTCACTGAGAAGTAGGGAGTGGGCCTATGTGTCTATCCAGGATTGTCATGTTGTGTTTGTCCTTCGTTTTTGAAGAGATCTATGGCATCAGAGAAATGGAGATGTGACTTGCAGTTGACTTTGATTTGAGTGAGGGAGGGGGGTGCAAAGTTACCAGCCTCACTTTCTCCTCTCGAGCCATCTGGATCTAGTGACCAGATATTCGTTGGGATGACTGGAAATAACAGGGTGCAATGGGAGACCCTGGCCCTTTTAAGCTAAAGCCTTTTTGGGTACTCATTTAGAGTGAAGTAATGCCCATTCAGTGAATAGGCCTCTTTAAGAAGTGAGTCAAGGGATGGCCTCTTGAATTAGAAAAAGAAAAAAAAAGAAAAAAAAATCAAGGGGAGAGGGGAAGACCTCAGGGTTGCTGTTCCAAAGAGAAACAGTTATCATTGGCATTCACTGAAAGCCAGCAGGGCCCAAAATACAGCCATTAAGTGGAGCTTGGGCAGGGACCTATGAGTTTCAGAATGAACTGGGTTTAAGACTTAAGAAAGAAAGAAAAAGAGAGAGAGAAAGAGAGAGAGAGAAAGGGGAAGGGGAGGAGGGAGGGAGGGAGGGAGGGAAGAAGGAAGGAAGAAAGGAAGGAAGGAAGGAAGGAAGGAAAGAAGGAAGGAAGGAAGGAAAGAAGAAAGGAAGGAATCTAGCCAGTAGACCCAGTGTTAAGTGGGCAGCTTATGGCCATCAAAATTTACCTTCCTTTGGAGAGGAAAAGAAGGGAAGAGAGCAGTGGTAGAGAAGTTGGGGAAGCTTGGGGTGGAAAGAGGGAGAGTAGCTTTTAGAGATAACCAGGCGCCCTAGTGGGCTCTACATGGCTTGGGATGGCTATGGGGCTGTCAATCATATTTGAATGTGGTCGAGTGGCACATATCTTCTCATTGGCCTCTTTCCACCACACGATATATCCCATCCATTTAATTCTCTGTCTGCAGGTCCCGTTGTCCCTCTTGCTAAGTTCTATGTTCACCTCTGTCCTCCCACTATATATACATAATAACCCTACCACTCATTAGTTTCCAAGGGTTTATTGTAGAATCAAGAATGCCTCCAAGTTTTCTAGGCCTGTAGTGAGTTTCTATATTTCTCAAAAAATCTCACTTTTTCCATTCTTTTCATCCTTAGAGGAAAGGTTTCCCTTTTCAGTCTCTAATAGATAAGTGACTCATATCAACTCAAAGTCTCTCAGGCATTTCTCTATTCTCCTCCAGACCCCTGCTAACCCCTGCCATTACAACAGTGTCTATTAAACCATGAGTATCATCAGCTCCTTGGGAAACCCTAAGCCAGACACAGGATGACTGAATGAATAAATGAATGTATGATTGAAAATATACATATATTAAGTACTTAGTACATGCTTTGCTTACTATGTGGTTCTCTATCTGAGTGGATGGGTAGGAGAGATGAAGTCCTAATGAAAGTTATAATTCACTCTGATCTCTTTTCTGGTTTTGCTTGGGGTTCTGTGTTCACTGGCCATTACTTCCTGTGTTCACTGTGACCTGGCTCCATTACAAACCTAAGTAAGCACCAACGTTCATCTAACTCTTTCTCTATATGCCCTAAGGTCCCTTATTTTAGGGCCATAAGGATTCTTTTTGGGGTAAGGGGGAAGCAGCATCATGTGGGCACCATGATCTGCTCAAGCTTCCAATGGGAAACAAAGCAGATATAAAAATAGGAACATCCCATTCCAGCAGGATATCTATACAGATAACCTTTCCCTTAACCTCCCAACCCTGGTCTGCATTTATTATCATATCCTACTTAAATGAACTTCATCCATGATCTTTCTCTTCTTTACATTAAAAAAAACTCCAATCTCTATCCCTCCTTTTCTTTCTTTATTTTTTTTTTAAAGCAAGTGGGGTTAAGTAACTTGCCCAAGGTTACACAGCCAGTTTGTGTGTGTGTATGGGGGGTTGTTAAGTATCTGAGGCCGGAACCAATCCTGGGTCCTCCTGACTCAGGGGCTAGCACTCTTACTCACTGCACCATCTAGCTGCCCTTCCATCCCTCCTTTTCATCAGAACAGTAGTGTTAGCTCCTGAGAGAGGGGATATGTGCCCACAGTTCCATCCTCAGCACTGCCCTGAATAATAGGCAGCAATCAAATTAGCATGATTTCTTTTAACTGCTGTTGTCTTAGTTCTACTTTTATCATAAAATAAATATTTAAACTCAAGATCTACCTTCTGAGGTTTGAGCAAGGCTCTCTCTTGCTCATACTATTTGCCCACACACTTTAGCACATGCTAAATTGAGATGTGGTAATCCCACTGACTGGCAATGTGAATATACAAGTTACATAGAACATGACTTTTCTCAAATAGACTATACCACAAGTGCGTGGGACAAGTGTCCCAGGGCGCTCTGCCCCTTTGGGTGACTAACTTGAGTTATGGTTAGTGATCAGACTAAATTAAATATTGCTTTTTATTTCCATCTTGGGTTTGACTCATCCAGTACTCTTGTCATCACCATGGAAACAGGTCATAAGAACCATTCCTGGTAATACCCATAAAATATGGGACTCTGGGATTTCTTATTTTAGTTGAATGTTCTCAAAGCACATTACAGCCATTCTCTCTTTATTCCTATACCAGTAATGTGAGACATACAGGAATAAGTGAATAACAAAAGAGAAAAGACAAAACAATAATAATATAAAAATATAAACTATGTTTATAAAAATATAAACTATTTGAAAGAAATAGAACATTATCAATTTTTCAATGCCCATCAGAAATTAAAATGAAAATGGGTTTATAGACAAAAATTAGATAAATTCATGAAAATTTACAAGCCATAATAGGCCTCTATTACACAATTACAGACACAAAAATCTTCTGTATTTTTTAAGACCTAATTATTGAACTTGTAAATCAAAGTCTATTAATTCAGAGGGAAAAAAAAAGATTTTAAACTGCATTATCCTTATTTGAAAAAAAGACCTTTGGGGGCGGCTAGGTGGCACAGTGAGTAGAGCAATGGCCGTGGAGTCAGAAGGACTGGAGTTCAGATCCGGCCTCAGACACTTAACACACACAAACAAAAACCTAGCCGTGTGACCTTGGGCAAGTTACTTAACCCCAATTGCCCTCCAAAAAAAAAAAAGAAAAAGAAAAAAAGACCTTGAAAACTGCAAAAGAAAGCAATTAACTCAACCCTTTTACTGAACAAGCATTACATGTGCTATATTTGAATGACTGTAAATTGTGACTTAGGATGTTTATATATTATTGGCATAAACCAGTGAAGTTTTATTGTATTTTAGAAAACTGAAACCTACATGTAGCCTTTCTTGAGTCACATGACAAAGCAGTGTCCTATCTAAGAATGGAACTTTATCTCTAGTCTTCAGCTCCAGACCATATTATCCATTTTGCCCTAATTCTCTCACTACTTTCAGTTTACCCCAAATAGAAATGGACTTTCAACAGGCTCAAGAGATGAGCAAGAAAACAGCACTCTCTGCATTCCTGCTCATTAATTTATTTCTCAGGGTTTCTAATTCCATTAAACATTAATGGAAACTCTGGATCCTACTGTGCCTTCAATTTATTCTTGGAGCTTTTATTCCTGAAATGAAAGAAATAAAGTGCATCACTCACCCATAACATGAAATATGGGTGGGAAGCCAAGAAGAACAGATCAAGGAAATGTATAACTGCAGTTTTCAACTTGCTTCTTGGTAGCATAAGTTGCTTCCAATTTCAAAAAGGTACTCTCTCTCTAGTGAGGATAATAAGATCAGAATGGAACAGGGGAGCTCAAAATGAAAGAACGATAGAAAAAATGTTAGAGAGGTACAAGAACGCTTTTTAAAATAAAACTATAAACGTGATATGCCCAGAGACTGATTCATATCATATGCAGATTCATGGAAATGTTTATGCATCCAAGTCATTTGGCAATGGTAAAAGTGTCCCTAAATTATCTGTCTCAAGAGAATACTTAATTAATTACTGCTTGGTATTGAATCTCAGACTAACTGTGGTATCCTCAATCTCTCCCTGTTCCCTCTTCTGCTGGATGCCCCTGAATCTGAAACATATGCTGCAATTTCAATCCTTTCCCCACGAAAGAAACCCATAGAGCAGTAAGAATCCCATGCTATTGGCTACACAGATCCAAGTCCAGGAGGGGGAGAGATTTTTTAAAAAGTACCCAGAGCAATGGTATCAAACTCAATTAGAAATGGAAGCCACGGGGGGGCGGAGCCAAGATGGCGGAGTAGAAACAGCTCGTCCAAGCCTCTCTGCCCCCAGATTCTCCACAAACTATGTAAAAAAGGACTCTGAAAATCTTCTGGAGCCCCAGCACCCACAGAACGACACAGAGAAGGTAACCTCCCGCTGAGGACAGCCCAGCACCCTGCAGGAAGGACCAGCGCAGTGGTCTGGGAGCCGGCAGCGCGCAGAGCGCAGGAGCCGAGCCCAGCCCAGGTCCACGTGAGCCGAGGTTTTAGCCCCAGGGCGGCAGGGCCAGCAGCCGGCTGGAGGAACCCCAGAACACCAGGAACTGTGGAGACGCCAGAATTATCAACATAGACTTGCCTGGGACAAAGTAAGAGGTTAGTTAGTGTCCTATGGACTTTGGGACCTGTATTTGGGGAATGCGTCAGCTCCCTCCCCTGGGGGCTAGAAGCTCCTGAGGAGACACGCCACTGTGTAGTTTTCAGAGGCATTTCCGGCTCCCAGCCTACAAATCGTGGGGAGATCCAGCGATCAGTCTTGGGGGGTAATCGCTCTTGCTTTAACCTCCCTGGATCTGGATTGTGATCTAGGGTGGAAGTTGTGGGTGGGTTTATAGCTTGCCAGAAACGGAAGTTGCCCCCCACACGTTCGGGACGAAAATTCCTCTATCTGGCCTTAAAGCCATAGTGTGGCAACAAGCCCAAAAGTCAAGCAATTAAGTGGCAACATGCCAAGGCAAAGGAAACAGAAAAATGCAACCCTAGACTCCTATTTTGGGGGCATAGAGCAGGAAAAGGACTGTGAGGTCAGAAGTCCTGCTCCAAAAGCCCCAGGGGAAAACATGAGCGGGTTGCAGGCCATAGAGGACCTTAAGAAGGACTTTAAAAATCAAATAAGAGAAGTGGAGGAAAAATTGGAAAGAGAAATGAGAAGGATGCAGGAAAAGTATGAAATGAGGGTCAACAGCCTGACTGAGGAAAACAACACCTTAAAAAATAGACTAACTCAAATGGCAAAGGAGGCCCAAAAGGGCAATGAGGAGAAGAATGCCTTAAAAAGTCGAATTTGCCAGATGGAAAAAGAATCTCAAAAGTTCACTGAGGAGATTCATTCCTTCAGAGTTAGACTGGAGCAAATGGAAGCTAATGACTTTATGAGAAATCAAGATGCTGTTAAGCAGATCCAAACAAACGAAAGATTAGAAGGCAATGTGAAATATCTCATGGGAAAAACCACTGACCTGGAGAATAGATCCAGGAGAGACAATTTAAAAATTATTGGACTACCTGAAAGCCATGATCAAGGAAAGAACCTAGAAATCACCCTTCAAGAAATTCTCAAGGAAAACTGCCCTGATGTTTTAGATCCAGAGGGCAAAATAGAGGTTGAAAGAATCCACCGATCACCTCCTGAAAAAGATCCCAAAAAGAAAACTCCCAGGAATATTATAGCCAGGTTCCAGAATCCCCAGATCAAGGAGAAAATACTACAAGCAGCCAGGAAGAAACAATTTCAATATTGTGGAAACACAATCAGAATAGCCCAGGACCTGGCAGCTTCTACACTGAGGGATCGAAGGGCATGGAATATGATATTCCAGAGGGCAAAAGAACTGGGAATGAACCCAAGGGTCACCTACCCAGCAAAACTGAGTATTTTGTTTCAGGGGAAAATATGGTCATTCAGTGGAATAGAGGACTTTCAAGCATTCTTGAGGAAAAAACCAGAATTGAATAGAAAATTTGACATCCAGACACAAGAAGGAAGAGATGCCTGAGAAGGTAATCAGTGAAAAGAAATCAAAAGGAACTTATCAAAGTTGAACTATTTACATTCCTATATGGAAAAGCAATAACTGTGACTGATGATATCTTTCTCACTATGAAAATAATGGAAGAAGGGGGTGTGGTCATACGAATACATATGTGAATGTGTGTGTATATGGTTACAGTTATATATGGATAGAGGGCATAGGTTGATTTTGTTGGGAAGGGAGAGTACTCAAGGGATGAAATTATGAGGTGAGAGAGGAAAGTGGCAAGAGGAGATGGGGAGAGACATGGTAGGGTAAACTATCTCATGTAGGGAAGTGGGTGCAAAGGAGGGGGAGAATAAGGAAGGCTAAAAAGGCAAAACCACATTCACATTGAATTTGGTTCAGGGAGAAAATGACATACATACTAAATGGGATATCTCAACCTGCAGCAGGATAGGGGGAAGGGGGATGAGAGGAGAGATGATGGATGGGAGGGCATCCTTGGGGTGAGGGGAGGTTGGAAGTACCCACTATAGAAGAGGGACAGGATCATGTAGGGAATGGACCAGGTGGGGGGTGGGATGAGTGGGAGGGAATTATAAGCAGCCTTGCACAATATATCTACTATGATAATGTTTTGCATCGCTAGACATGTACAACATATACTGAATTACTTCTATCCCAAGAAGGAATGGGTGACAAGGGAGGAAGGAAATGGATCTGAAATTCAAGGTCGTAACATTAAATGTTTCAAATATATATATAAATACTATTATTAATACTCTTTTGCCTATAATTGGGAGATAAGATGTGCAGGCATTGGGACACAAAGATTCATCTTCCTCTAATGGAAAAGTCGATGGGGGTATGGGAGAAGGTATGGGAGAGAGCAGATTGGAGGAAGCGATATCTTGTGGGACTGCTATTCTGGGAGGTTGGGTAGGGGAATAATGGGGGGAAAATGATTGTAACTCAAAATCTGGCGGAAATGAATGATGTAAAACAGAAGTTAATAAAGTATTCGTTTAAAAAAAAATAAATAAAATAAATAAATAAATAAAAAAAAGCAAAAAAAAAAAAGAAATGGAAGCCACTAAACATTACATAATGATCCCTTTAGGTTACATGTTGACTTAAAAACCACATATTCACATTATCTGTATTTTATTGTATTTTTGTTGATTTTGTTAAATATTTCCCAGTTACACTTTAATCTAGTTCAGCCCTTACTTTGGAGGTCCCCAAACATATGTTTGACACCTCTGATACAAAGGATAAGAACATGCATATTCCTCTTGGAAGTTAAAAATTTATTCCTTTTTTAAGCCCACAAATACAGTTTTGATTTTGCTTCTACCACTTCAAAATCCCCTTGCACACACAACCAGGAAAGCAAACAGAAAGTACCTTTTTTTGGATATAATCTGAAAAGCTGAAAGATCTCTAACATAGATCATCTAGTCCACCCCCTTCAAAGCAGTTGTATTTGTCCTGTTGTTTTTCAGTTGTTCTTTGAGACCCCATTTGGGGTTTTCTTGGCAGAGATACTGGAGTGGTTTGCCATTTCTTTCTCCAGCTCATTTTACAGATGAGGAAACTGAGGCAAACAGTGTTAAATGACTTGCTCAGGGTCACACATCTAATAAGTGTCTTAAGTTAGATTTGAATGCAATTGTATAGCTTCTACAATATCCCCAGCAAGTAGTCATTCAAGATCTCCAAAAATGTTTTCTATGACAGGGAGCTCACTCCCACATCAAGCCACTCATTCTATTTCAACAGCTCAAATTGTTAGAAATCTCTTCTGCAAATTGAGCCAAAATCTTCCCCACTATAACTTCCACCCCAATGGTACCTTTATTCTTTATTCTCAGAACCTTATTTTCTGAAGTTATTCAGAAGATGTCTAATAGGAAAAACCCACTTCCACACAAGAGCCTTTCAAATATGTGATGATAGATTTTTATTTCTTTCTTAAGTCTCTTTTATAGGCTAAACAGCCCCAATTTTTTCAATCATTAAACATAAGACAGTGCAATGGACACAGTATATACTCAGTAAATGTTGAAGGGAAACAACAGTTTCTAGACTCTTAAACCTAGCTGTATTCCTTTGGATGCTTCCACATTTATAACTGTCCCTAAACTGCCAAAGGACTGTCACCTTCCTTATTTCTCTTAAACTGTTTAGGAGACTAAAATTCTGGGATTCTATTCATTAACTACAAGATTACAGCACAACATTATAAATCAGGACATTATATATTTAGACCCCATCTTTTCCAAAAGTAATATAGATATCTTCTGTAGCCACTACCTTTTTCTCATAAATGAATTCAATAAGCAAAATTTATTGAGAGAGAGAGAGAGAGAGAGAGAGAGAGTGTGTGTGTGTGTGTGTGTGTGTGTGTGTGTGTGTGTGTGTGTGTGTAGGAGGGACAGGAAGAAAACAGGAATAAAAAGGAAATTTTTAAAATCATGGCCACTCAAGGAGATTACATCCTAAATGGGAAAGCAGGTCAGGTCCATATTAATAAAATATCAATAATGCTTACAAATACTGAATATAGTTATAAGAATAAGTAAATAGAAAAAGAGAAAATATATAACAATAATGATAACAAATAATATAATATTTAACTCTTAACTTCAATAAACTATTGATTTTAATTAAAATTGCTCATCAAAAATTAAAATGAAAGTATGTATTAGTAGACAAAATTAGATAAATTCATGAAAAATTACAAGGCACAATAAGGCCTCTATTACACAATTACAAACACAAAAGTCCTCTAGTTAAGTATAGATTAACTTTTGGCATTTTTAGACCTACTTAGATCTAAATTTAGACCTATGATTATACTAGTCCAGACAAACCTCCTAATGAAGAGACTTCTACCAAAGCAAATTGGTACCTGCTCTGCAATTTATAGACTTAGATGAAAGGCTTTTTTATTTGGGGTCCTTGGACTTGTTTTTATTTTTAATATTTTGATGACTATATTTAAATATTTGTTTCCTTTGTAATTCTACATATTTTATTTTATGTATTTTAAAACATTATTCTGAGAAAGGGACCATAGGATTCACCAGACTGCCAAAGGCATCCATGACACAAGAAAGGTTTAAAACCCCTCCCTTAGGAAATTGTCTTTCTAATACAACCTTGATGCAATACTTAATACAAACTAAGTACTTAAGATGTAGGTAACCAAGTATTCTATGTAATCTATCATCCTAGGGATAAGTTAAAATTTGGCTCCTTTAGTCAAGGAACTTTAATAAGAAATATGATTGAAATCCTAAAAACCCTAACTAGTGACTGAATGGCTTTCTATCCTTTCTTGCTGACTTTATTTGCATTCTTTACTTTAGAGAAACAGGTCTGAGGAAAGAAACTAGATCTCACTGAGAGGTCTCACTTTGGTTAGCAGGAAATCCACAATATAGTCTAGTTAGAATAAAATTATAGAAACACAGAAAGGGAAAAGATCTTCAAGCTCTTTTACAGGGGAGAAAACCATTTATTTGGATTCTCTGGACTTGGATTTGAATCCTGGCTTTCTAGCACTTATACTGGGTAACCTTGAATAAATTACTTAAATCTTTTTTTAATTTAATTTAATTTTAAAATATTTATTTAGTTAATTTTAGTTTTCAACATTCACTTTTATAAGATTTTGAGTTTAAAATTTCCTCTCTCGCCTTCTCCTCCCCCCTCCCCAAGATGGTGTGCAATCTGATATACACTATACATGTACAATCATAAAAAATTATATTTATTTCCACATTAGTCATGTTGTAAAGAAGAAATAGAATGGGGGGGAAGAAAGTAGCAAGCTTCAATCTGCATTCAGACTCCATCGTTCTTTCTCCCAATGTGGATAGCATTTTCCATCATGAGTCTTTTGTTATCATCTTAGTTCATTGCATTGTTATTGTTTTTTTTTAATTTATTTATTGTTTTTTGTTTACAACATTCATTTCCACAAGCTTTTGAGTTCCAAATTTTCTCCCCCTCTCTCCTTTACCCACTCCCCAAGATAGCATGCAATCTGATATAGGTTCTACATACACATTCACATTAGACATATTTTCACATTAGTCATGTTGCAAAGAAGAATTATAACCAATGGAATGAACCACAAGAAAGAAGAAACAACACAAAAAAGAGAGCAAATAGTATGCTTTGACCTGCATTCAGACTCTGTGATTCTTTCTCCGGATGTGGATAGCATTTTCCATCATGAGCCTTTTGGAGTTGTCTTAAAACCTTGCATTGCTGAGAAGAGTCAAGTTTATCAAAGTTAACACACAATGTGGCTGAAACTGTGTACAATATTTTCCTGGTTCTGCTTACTTCACTCAGCATCAGTTCATGTAAGTCTTTCCAGGTTTTTCTGAAGTCTGCCTACTCATCATTTCTTATGGAACAATAGTATTCCATTACATTCATATACCAAAACTTGTTTATTCATTCGCCAATTGATGGGCATCCTCTCAATTTCCAGTTCTTGGCCACCACAGAAAGAGCTGCTATAAATATTTTTGTATATGTGAGTCCTTTTCCCATTTTTATCATTTCTTTGGTATTACAGACTTAGAAGTGGTATTACTGGACCAAAGGGTATGCATAGTTTTTTGGGGTTTTTTGGAGGGCAATTGGGGTTAAGTAACTTGCCCAAGATCACATGGCGTGTGTGTGTGTGTGTGTGTGTGTGTGTGTGTGTGTGTGTGTGTGTGTTAAGTGTCTGAGGCTGGATCCCAACTCAGGTCTCCTGACTCCAGGGCCAGTGCTCTACTCACTGCTGCCACCTAGCTGCACAATTTTATAGCCCTTTGGGCATAGTTCCAAAGTGCCCTCCAGAATGGTTGGATCATTTCACAACTCCACCAACAATGCATTAGTGTTCCAAATTTTCCACATCTTTTCCAACATTTATCATTTTCCTGTTTGGTCATGTTAGCCAATCTCAGAAGTGTGACATGATACCTCAGAGTTGTTTTCATTTGCATTTCTCTAATCAATAGTGCAAATCACTTAAATCTTTCTAGGACTCAATTTCCTATAAAGAGAGAGAGTTGGACTTGATGGCATCTAAGGTCTCTTCCAGTTCTGAATTTGCAAGATGCTCTTGTGTAATCTAGTCCCCTCATTTTAGACATGAAGAACCAGAAGCTCTAGAAGTTAGTTCAAGAAAAAAAAAGTTAGCTCAAGAAGAGAGACTAGAATTGCAGAGTGTTCAACTTCAGCAGGACCTCAGGCTTAAATTCAATAATCAAATTATTAAGAGAGCCAGCCAGTCACCCTCAGAGCTAAAAGGACCTGAGTTCAAGTTCCACCCTAATACAACTTGCTTTATTCTTGTAACAGTCATTTAACCACTTAATGCTATAGCAAACTCTTGTCTACAACTCTTAGTTTGCAGAGAAGGTACCAATCTGAATCAATAGAAACAATTTCTTCACCTGGGAGTTCTATGTTCCAGTGAAATCATAAGGCTTGAACCCAAGTCTTCAGGGATCTGAAGCCAGCTCTCTAGCCACCACACTACTCTGGCTCTCAGGTTCTAGTAACAGAAAGGAAAAATGGAATTGCTCCTGCCCTCATGAATATTACATTTGATCTAAGGGATCATCTAGGTCGATCCAGAGGGTGGGGGACCTTCAGCCTTGAGGCCAGGTATAGCCTTCTAGGTCCTTGGGTTTGGCCTTTTGACTGAGTCCAAGCTTGACTGAACAAATCCTTTTATTAAGGAGATTTGTTCTGGGAAGTTTGGTTCCCCACCCCTACTCTAGACAAATCACTTAACTAGTGTGCTTCAGTTTCCTGTAAAGTGGGAATAATGAAATAAAACATGTGTAAGACTCTTTGAAAACCTGAAAGTACTATATAAATGCTAACTTTTTTAAAACCTAAAATGGCTTCTTCAAATGTGTATAAATAATCAGTGATAATAATCAATAATCTCCAAGAATGAAGTCCAGAAAGAAGGGGGTGGGGGGAGTTCCCTTTCCTTTTAATCAATTAAAGCAATTCTTGTCATTTTTTATTACATTCCCTCAGCCAGACCATGGACAATAAATATCCCTGCAATTATGTGTCTTTTTGTAAAAACAAATTTGTTTTGTCTTTTATAATTGAACTTATACTCTTGAGTCTCTTGATAGATTGACTTTTACACATCGTATGCATTCTGAAATCACCCGGAATGGAACGTCTCCTTCTGGCTTACCCTCCAGGATTTTGCAAATTGCTATATACAAATGTAATGATTTTTTTTTTGCTTTTTTTTTTTTGGAGGGCAATTGGGGTTAAGTAACTTGCTCAAGGTCACACAGCTAGGTTTTTGTTGTTGTTGTTGTTTGTGTGTGCATTAAGTGTCTGAGGCCGGATCCGAAATCAGGTCCTTCTGACTCCAGGGCCGACGCTCTACTCACTGCGCCACCTAGCTGCCCCAAGTGTAATGATTTTTATGGATTTTTTTAGGGCGGGAAGAAGGACCCCTAGAGCTCAAGACTCTGCTAGCATCTTCTCTTTCCCCAGGACAAGGCTGAAGCCGCCTCTGTCATTCCGACATGGAAAAAGACCAGCGAGATGAGATGAAGACAGCAGTGGAGGGGCGCCAAAAACACCCCGGTAAAGACTCAGCGGCGAGCGCCAGACGAGCACAACCTCGCGTCTCCGCTAGGGGGCGTCCCCACCCTCCCCAGGATAGCCTCCTAACTCTTACAAGTGTCAATAAAACCTAAGTTATTCTATCGCCTCAGGCTCCAATTTGTGGGCTGATGCGGAAGTCCACACCCACTGACGGGGCCCCAGATGAGAAATCCCTGCCTTCCGTGGACTAATACTGAGCTCCCGTTGGCTATTTTGGCCTTCAATCAAGTCGTAACCCTCCCCCTTTGCGCCCTCCCCCGCCTGCCTGCTTTTGTCTCACATTCATTGGTCTTTGACCGTGGGCTCCTCCCCACACACAGAATTCTGAACCGAGCCCTGGCCGAAGCCGGAAATGATGTGTCCTGCTGCGCCAAGTTTGAATTGTTAGCGTAAAAGCAGCCGTTGAGAGGCTGACAGCGAGCGACGCTGGGTCTCAGGGACTGAGTCCAGCCAAGCACACACCTGTTTGCCCTCCTCCAGCCTCCACCGGCTCGGCTTCCTCGTCTGATCCTTCCCCCGGGCTGCCCCGTGCCCGAGGTCAATCAATCAGAGCAGCCTCCCCGGGCCCAGCGCGAACCGCCTAGAGGAGGGAGGAAGAGGGCTGCAGGTTCCCAGGCCCGCGGCCTTCGATATAGGCAGGACCATGGGACCGAATCGCCGCAAATCCACCCCGAAGAAGCGCGCCGGGACCCCGTCTCACCCCCGCGCCTCCACCTCCCAAGCTGGTAACCGCTGCCTTGACCCTCCTCCGGCATGGTCCTCCTTTCCCTCCCCGTCCCCGGCTCCTTCCCCTTCCTCTAATGGCCGTTATTTGTCTTAGGGCCTCCCCGCCGCCGCTTTCCCGGGAGATCGAGCCATCGCATTCTTCAGGAGATCCGCAAGCTGCAGAAAAGCACCGAGCTGCTCATCAGGAAGGCACCCTTTGGGCGACTCGTGAGCATCCGGGATAGCCCCACTCCTAACCCGTAGGATGTTGTTTGTGAGCTTGCCAGGACTCTGCCCACCGCTAACGAACTTGTAAACTTTCTGTGCTTTAGAGACTTCCTCCCAACCCTAGGACTCCAGTGATAACCTTCCACCACCATGGTTCTAATTTTCTCACTGCCCCTAACGGGGGTGGCCACTTAACCAAGGCTTATTTGGCCAAATTACTACCCATTAAATACCTGCCCAGGTTGGTATTGAAACCATTCCCAAGAATGAAGTCCAGAAAGAAGGGGGGAAACGTTCCCTTTCCTGGCAAGAATATGTTTTAGCCTTGATCTTTCCCTTTTTGTTTTTTCCTACCCTCCTCAAACTACAGGTTAGAGAAATATGCCTCCAATATACCCGAGGAGTGGACTTTTATTGGCAATCTCAGGCCCTACTGGCCCTACAGGAGGTGAGGAGAGAGGGGCAAAGGATGTTCTAACCTTAAGTAAGGTGGGGTGGTTGTTGGGAGAAAGTTGTCACAAAATACTGTAAGTTTCCCAAACAGTACCTGATTGGAAAATGGAATATCACAAAGAAGCATAATTGATCTATGAGGTAGAATGTCTGAGCCCTTCACAAAATTAAGGGAGACAAGGAATATGGGGAAATAGCTGAGGGTTTAAGGGGTAGATATACTAAAATATGTGGGACCCCAAAAATCTAGGCACTGCCACTCTAACGCTATGGCCTCAGTCTTATGACTTTCCAGCTCTTACATAATATTGAGCACAATCTTACATAAGATTGAGGTCCAGGAATGAAAAATGGTATTGTACTTCATTCTGTGTGAGTACAGTGGAACCTACCTTTGTCAAGGTCATCGGCCTCTGAATATGGTATGCTAAGAGTAGAAAACATTAAGAAAAAAAATTTTAGACTACTTCAATTCCTCTCTTTCCTTGTACCCAGGCAGCAGAAGCATTTATAACTCATTTATTTGAAGATGCCTATCTCCTCTCCATACATGCCCGGAGGGTAACCCTGTTTCCCAAAGATATTCAACTGGCCAGAAGGATCCGAGGTTTGCAGGAAGGACTAGGCTAAGGACTTGAGTACCAATGGACCCTTAAACCCAGGAGTTAAGAATCTAATTCCTTTCTGTTTCTCCAACCATTTGAGTTCCTAGTCTGGAGTTGCTATTTCCATATTCGTCACATTGTCATCATGCCCATCTCTTGGGCACAGTTGTCTGGAGAATCTTGGATTGTTCCTTTCTACAGAATTTAAATAAAATGTGTTTAATTAAGGATTGGCCAGAATTGCCCTCTCTTTGGTGGGGGGAGAGGTATGTGTAGGAAAAGATGAGAGTGGGGATTATCTAGAGAAATGTCCTCTGGAGTCTTATCAGGTTTCTTAGTGGAGTATTCATTAAAAACAGGGATAGAACTAGACCTGTGATTTTATTGGTATAGATGACAACCTCCCTCTACTGAAGCTGTGGTGCTTCTGCAGCTTTAAGAGTTGGGTTAAGTGATCTGCCTGGTATCACAAGGAACCTGTGTGTTAGGAGTAAGCTGGCTTTCTATGAACTATAATACTCTGCCTCTCAAACTTACCCCAGATGGGAACAATAGGAAGGATTACAGAAGTGGCTTTCCGGGTAGTACAGAATTTGCCTCCAATTCCTCTTTCTTTTCCTCTCTTGCAAGGGGCAGTACTTCCCTGGTTGACTGGTGGGGCCTAGCCATCTTACCCCTTGATGAATAATAACATTGTAGGACTTGTCTATTCTGAAACCTGTCTTCATGAAGGTACTTTTCACAACACGTTGCATCCTCCACAGGAGTCTGCATATATGTGAATTCCCTCTCATAAATGTGATATTTTTGCTTGACTGGTGCATGACTTATTGTTCAAAATTAATAAGGCTGAGTGAAGTGGCTAATGAAAAACACAGAAATCTGTAAGCCTTAAAGCTCTAAGAGACACATTGGGGTGGTGTCATTTGAAATCAGAAAGATCTGGGTTCGGATCCTACCCCTGATACATAATAGAGTGAGTCTATATTAGTCACTTTGATGAGGTGTGGGCTCTGGGAGCCCCCTCAGCTCTCCTTGAGTCCTTGAGGTACAGGCTCTGGGAACCCTCCCCCCCCACCTTGGACTCTTGATTAAATCATCCATTTGATGGGGCAGATCTGTTACTAGACTTCCCACCCTTAAACTGGCCTAGCTCAACATTGTTTGTGGTCTCCAGCTACTTCCTACCACTCACTGAACTCATTAACTCCTCCTGAAGACCCTCCCCAAACTCCTCCTCTAGACCACCCCTAGATTCCTCACACAACCTTCTGTATATAAGGCCCCATCTTGTCTCCATGTATATGAGAGGGCTATAGAATAGTGAGAGCTCCATAGAATGACCTAGCACAGACTTACTCTGTGTCTAATACAAGTGAACTTTTAATAAATTTTACTTTTCTTTGTCTAATACTCAAGTCGAATTCATTCAGCAGGACCTGGAGTGTTAATATTTTGGGGTCTCCAGAGCAACCCTAACCCTCTTAGTGAGTACCCTCTTCAACTTAACCTCTCAGTACTCCAAGCACATCTTGTAAGACATAAGTTACAGAGCTACTGCCTATCTAAGGTAGCAGAGGAAGTCTAATCAGAACTTTTTTATACCAATGAAATCCAAGCTATGATCCCCCCGAAACCCTAAATACAAATGCAAATTGTTATAAGATTGAGCTGATCTTCATCTTAATGAATATTTGGCATATTTGTCTTTGACTTAAAATTTCTCCAATGTGACCAATGTATATTTTCATTCTTTATGCTTATATTTACAATGTTAACTTAAAAAAAAACCTAAGAATAGTTTTTGAGTATAATCTACTAAAGTAGACTAAAGATCCTAAATTCAACAGGTTGTTAGAGTAAGTGTAGAGAAACTTATATCCATGAGAGTCTCACTAGGAAGTCTTACCCGATATGCAGAGAGGCCTGAATTGAAGATTCTTGGTCTTGAGAAGAAAATTAAGAAGGAACACCAAGTCTTAGGTAGCAAATAAAATAGCTAAAATATCACTCAAACATTTGTTGAGCGCCTACAGGTACAATGACTATAATAATTTCAATGAAAACATTAAAAGGAAGGTGAATGCTGAGTATTTGCAAAAACCTATATTGATGCTGAAAAAAATTAAATATACCTCCTTCCTCAGCTGAAAGGTGGGGAACCAGTGGAGCAAAGTGTATTATATATATTGTTAGATCCTATACCACTAGTTGTTTTTACTTCAAGTTTTTGTTACAAGGGAGAGTTCAGTTCCAAGAGGTCGGAAGGACATGGGATATGTCTAAAAAATGACTGAATTAAAAACAAAAGGCATCAATACTCATAATGTTAACCATTTCAATCTGATATCCAGAACATGAAATACATATTAGACACAAAGAAAATTATGGATACTTGAATATTGATGCATTTTGCTTTGGCCCCCCCAAAAGCCCTTAGAAAGTACATTCCTAAAACATCTATATGTACACATAATTACAGTAACTTTATAGTGACAAAAGACTAGAAACTAAGAGGGCATGAGTCAATTAGGGAATGACTAGAAAAATTATGGTATTTGAATATAATCGAATATTATTGGACCTAAGATATTATAAAAGGTAAAGTTTCAGAGAAACCTAGAAGACTTGAGAACTGCTACTAAACAGAACCAGGAAAACAGTTTATACAATAACAACACTGTAAAGATAAGTAACTTTGAAAGACTTTAGAATTCTCACCAATGAAGGAGCATGCCTACCCTTCTGATACCTATCTCCAGATGCAGAAGGAGACATACATTTTTAGACATGGCTAATGTAGGAATGTGTTTATTTTTTTTAGGAATGTGTTTAAAGCTTTGACAATACCTATTTGTTATCACATTAGTTTGTTTTTCCAGGGGGGAGGGGAAGAAAAAAATACTTGTTAATTGAATTTTTTTTTTAATAATACTTTTCAAGGATATTTTAATGTTTGCATGACATAGGAGAGGGAAGAGTCAAGACTAACTCAAGGTTCTGAACCTAAATAAATGGAAAGATGGTGGTCCCCTAAGCAGAAAAAGGAAAATTTGAAGGAGCTAATTTAAGGAGGAAGATATGATAGGATAATTTTTCTGTATTATTAAGACACCTAGTCATATAACTAGCTAGAACTTGTATGACTTAGCTAACATCAAATTTAGCTCCAGTGATTAATTGGTTAGTGATAAGAGAATTTCTGACTCAGCTTTATTACCTCTGTTTATTTAAGATGAACATTTCAAGTCACTAGGTATAGCTCCTGTACTGATGGCTAGTCTGCAAATTCCAGCTTTATCCCTAGAGTATGCTTGCTGACTAGTTTATTATTTTACCTGACATAGATCTTCCCCTTCTGTCTTCTATTCTTTGTCCTCTACAGGGATACTCTGTATCCCTCCTGCCTTGTTATCAACACCTATATAGGGTCGGCTAGGTGGTGCTGGCCTTGGAGTCAGAAGGACCTGAGTTCGGATCCAGCCTCAGACAACCCACACAAACAAAAACCTAGCTGAGTGACCTTAGGCAAGTTACTTAACCCCAATTGCCCTCCAAAAAGAAAAAAAAAGAACAAAAAACCCTATATAAATTTGCTGAAACAGCACCTGGGGCCATTGGTTTTTGTATATCATGGGTCTATACTCAGTATTACAATATAAACTGTTTATTACAATATTTCTGCATGTTGATAAATATGATTAGCAGCAGTACCTATCAGTGAATCCTTGGACAATTTTTATGTCGAAAGCAAAGAATTCCATTTTCAGATATAAATGAATGCATGAAACTACAGATATTGAACCCTTACTATTTGCCAAACAATGTTCCTTTAGTGAGCCTATATTCTAATGTGGGAAAACAATGCTTATGGATAAATGGTGACTAGGAAGGGATGTTTTTATATGGGAAGTCAAAGAGATGGTGAGTCAAGCCACAAGACAATTGATTAACTTGTTCTTTCCAGGTATGTCAGTGTCGATTTGATTAAAGCAGACTTATAGAGGGAATGGCATGACACCAAGAAGGTCAGAGAGTGGTCTGGTATGTCTGGTCTGAGCTGGCCATGGAGAACTCTCCCTCAGGGCAAGAGTTGAAGTGCCAAGTGGGATATATTGAATTTAAGATTCCTTGAGGATATTTGGACTGAGATATCTAGCAAGCAATTGATCGTGTGAAACTAGAGTTAAAGGGAAAGAGTCATTGTATAGATGTTGTCTTCTGAGTAGAGATGATATTTGAACCTTTAGGATTGAACTAGATCATTACTGATGGGGAGTGTAGAGAGAGAAGGAAAAGGTCCACGACATTCCTGGACTTGGGGCAGCTGAGAAGTGATTGCATTCCAGGCTTGGTGGATAGAGGTAGACAATGGAGTGCTGATCTAGGGACACAGCAAGGTAAACTAGAAACAAGTCATTCATTGCCTCCACTGTCTCATGGCCTGGCCTTTAACTCTTTGCATTCTGGTTTCTAACCCCACCACTTAACTGAAACTGCTTCCAACAACATTAGCAATGATTTCACCTGCTAAATCCAGTTCCTTTTTCTCAGTCTTTATCCTACTTGACCTCTTTGCAGCTTTTAACACGACTGACCATCCCTTTCTCCTGGATTCTTTTTTCTTCTTTAGCTTCATAACAGAATTCTGTCCTGGATCTCCTGGGAAGCAGAATGAAATCTTAGTGGCAAGAAGTAGAAACACCTACTGGGAGAGGAGGAGAGCTGCCATGGAGCAGTGGAAGATATAACAGACAGAGGCACTGATGGGCAGTAATAACAAGTGACACCTTCTGGATGCCTGCAGGATTGCTGCAGAAGATAAGCATTATGACAAAGCATCCATGAAAGGTAGCACTGATGGGGGCCCTGTGCAGGGTAATGGGTGTCACAGAGGCTCCACAAGTCCCTGGGGGAAGGAGTGGTCACTGGAGGGATATTATTTTCTAGGGACTCAGATGCAAATCTTATCTTTTTCCATTAATTTTTTAATAAAACTTATGTTTTGAACATTTTGAGCCTGTGAGTTTGTAAGAGGTAAGTGATTACATTTGGATAGTGCCAGATACTAAAATTCCTAGGTCATTTGATTAGAATGACAGACCAGGGAAATAAGGTCCCCAAAATGTACCTATGCCTTTTGTGTCATGAGTGAGCCTCTGACACAAGGGTTACATAAAGAAAAACTACTTAATTCAAAAAATGTAATAGGTGACCACTACAAAATTATGTAAAAGGGGGATCATGAACAACCTCTGGAGCTCTAGAACCCACAAAATGACACAGAGAAGCTAACCTCCCACTGAGGATAGTCCTGCAGCCTAGCAGGGAGCAGCCAGCACAACACTCTGGGAGCCGAGCCCAGGCCCCCTTGAGTCAGAGGTTTTAGCCCGAGAGCAGCCAGACCAGCAGCCGGCTGGAGGGACCCCAGAACACCAGGAGCTGTGGCATTTCCAAAATTATCAACACATAGATGCCTAGGACAAAGTGAGAGGTTAGTGCCCTATGGATTTTGGGACTGGTTGGGAGAATGCGTCAGCTTCTTTCCCTGGGGGTGAGAAGCTGCTGAGGAGCCAGCGCAGCTTGTACCATGTTGCCGCGTTGCAGCTTCAGCTCTTGGCCTGCAAACTGTAGGGGGATCCAGCGATAAGTGGGGGCGGGGGGAGTGGGGGGGGGGAATGTAAGCGCTCTTGCTTTACCCTTATTGGATCTGGATTGTGGTCTGGGGTGGAAGTCTTGGGGTGTGTGACCAGCTTGCCAGAGTGTGTGGAGGCTTCACAGAGGCCATGCAACTAATACCTCTGGAAGTTGAGAAAACCCCAACATTTGGGACAGAAGTTCCCCTGGCTGGTGGCAAAGTCCTACTGTGGCAACAAGCCCAAAAGTCAAGTAATTAAGTGGCAACATGCCTAGGCAAAGGAAACAAAATAAACAGAAAAATGTAACATTAGACTCCTATTTGGGGGGCAAAGAGGATCAAAGCATGGAGCAGGAGGAGGACCATGAGGTCAGAACTCCTGCACCAAAATCCCCAGATGAAATTATGAGCTGGCTACAGGCCATAGAGGACCTCAAGAAGCAGATGAGAGAAGTGGGGGGAAAATTGGGAAAAGAAATGAGAAAGATGCAAGAAAAGTATGAAATGACAGTCAACAGCCTGACTGAGGAAAATAACACTTTAAAAAATAGACTAACTCAAATGGCAAGAGGCCCAAAAAGGCAATGAGGAGAAGAATGCCTTAAAAAGCCTAATTTGCCAGATGGAAAAAGAATCTCAAAGGCTCACTGAGGAGAATCATTTCTTCAGAATTAGACTGGAGCAAATGGAAGCTAGTGACTTTATAAGAAATCAAGATGCTATTAAGCAGATCCAAGCAATTGAAAGAATAGAAGGCAATGTGAAATATCTCATGGGAAAAACCACTGACCTGGAAAATAGATCCAGGAGAGATAATATAAAAATTATTGGACTACCTGAAAACCATGATCAAAGAAAGAATCTAGGAACCATCCTTCAATAAATTCTCAAGGAAAATTGCCCTGATGTTTTAGAACCAGAGGGCAAAATAGAGGTTGAAAAAATCCACTGATCACCTCCTGAAAAAGATCCCAAAAAGAAAACTCCTAGGAATATTGTAGCCAGGTTCCAGAATTCCCAGATCAAGGAAAGAATATTACAACTAGCCAGGAAGAAACAATTTCAATATTGTGGAAACATAATCAGGATAACACAGGATCTGGCAGCTTCTACACTGAGGGATTGAAGGACATGGAATATGATATTCTGCAAGGCAAAGGACCTGGGATTAAAACCAAGAATCACCTACCCAACAAAACTGAGTATCATGTTTCAGGGGAAAATGTGGTTATTCAATGGAATAGAGGACTTTCAAGCATTCTTGAGGAAAAAACCAGAGTTGAATAGAAAATTTGACATTCAGACACAGGAAGCAAGAGATGCTTGAGAAGGTAAATAGGGAAAAGAAATCACTATGAACTTATCAAAGTTGAACTATTCACATTTCTATAGGGAAAAACAATAACTGTAACTGATGAAACTTTTCTCAGTATGAAAATAGTTGAAGAAGGGTATATTGGCATATGAATACATATGTGAATGTGTGTATATATGTTTTCAGGTATACATAGATAGAGGGCACAGGTCGAATTTAATAGGAAGGGATGATACTTAATAGGTGAGGTTAAGAGGTGAGAGAGTAATGTGGTGGGGGGGGAATGGGGAGAGACAATGGGGTGAACTGCCTCGTGTAGAGGAAGCAGGGGAAGGTGGTTGCAGGGGAGGGGAGGAACAGGAAGGCAAAAAGGCAAAACCTTATTCTCATTGAATTTGGACCAGGGAGAGAATGACATGCATACTAAATAGGGTGTCTCACCCTACAGGAGTGTGGGGGGGAGGGGGAGAGGGGAAGGTGGTGGAGGGGAGGACGGGCTGGGGGGGAGGGAAGTTGGAAGCACCCACTTTTGGAAAGGGACAGGATCAAGGTGGGGAGTGGACCAGGTGGAAGGTGGGATGGGAGGGAGGAAAATATAGTCAATCTTTTACAATATATCTACTATGATAATATTTTGCATAGCTGTACTTGTACAGCATATACTGAGTTGCTTATCTTCCTTTTAAAATCAAAATTTTTAAAAATATATATATAAATAGTATGATTAATACTATTTTGCATATAATTGGGAGATAAGATGTGCAGGCAATGGAGCGCAGGGATTCACCTTGCCCTACTGGAAAAGTCAAAGGGGGTATGGGAGAAGATATGGGAGAGAGCAGATTGGTTGAGGGGATATCCTGTATGACTGTTATTCTGGGGTGGTGGGTAGGGGAAAAATGGGGAAAAAATTGTAACTCAAAATCTGACAGAAATGAATGATGTAAACCAAAAGTTAATAAAGCATTTGGGGAAAAAAATGTAATAGGTTGTCTCAGTATATATAGTGAGTTCCCATTGCAGGAAGTTTTGAAGAGGAGGCTAGATGACCACTGGGTTCAGGTATTGTAGAGGGAATTACTGTTCAGGTAGAGATTGCACTAGATCGTACCTGAGACCTCTTCTAGCCCTAAGACTCTTGTTAGTCTGATTTCTCTTACCTCAGTCCTAGGCTTTCTCAATAAATTAAACAGAATTTTCAATTCCGCCCTTTCTAATCTAGTCTCCTCTGGCTTCCAAGTACTGTACTCATCACTAGAAAAGGGTAGAGGTTATAAGGATACATTCCAGTTTTCTTCCATGTAACACAAGTTGCCCCCTTCTCAAAACAGTGTATGTTTTGAGGTGGTAATAAAATGTAATTTTAGCAACTAACCCTCCTTCCCCATACCTAGATTCTAGAAGGCTGTTGTTTGTTCAATGATATCAGGAAGGTGATGTCTTGACTTAAAAATGAATTAGATTTAATTGAGACACAGCTATGCAAAGTCGTCAACCTCACTCTCTCCTCCAGAGTCATCTGGGTCCTTTGACAAGACATAAGTCAAGACAGCTGGCAGTGGCCCAGTTCTAGAAGGCTCCTTCCAGACTCAAGGCCTTCTGAGGATTGTCACCCGCTCAGAACTATACAGCTCAAGAACTTCTATCAATGTTTAGTTTTAACTAAGTCAACAAGAAAGTATATACTAGTTCAGAGCAAAAGGCATTTACTTAACAGAATAGGAAGATAGTGACAAAAAAAGATATCCCCCCCCCCAACATACAAGATTATGCTCTCAGTGGAGGAATACACACATGGAGGGAAACTCAGATGGAACACATGAGATCTGTGCAACTCACACACCTAATGCTACAAAGCCGATATGTCTTCTAGTGATGTCATCATGTCTACTGTGTGTGAATGTGATGAACTGCTCTCTCTTAGCATCTGATGGTTTCTAAATATGAGCTTTTTTGGGCCATCAGGAACAAATGACTAGAAAGCCTCTCGTTACTAGGGAGGTGGAAAGTTTTTTTAGTATGTAGCTAGCCAGGCAGCCAGCAGAAGCTGTAAATGTCTTCTATTAATCTCTCTGTTGTCTTCACTCAAAGCCCCTGGTACTTGCAAACTATCTGACTTGGGGTCAGAAAATTCCTTTTAACTCTTGTTAAATCCCTGATTTAATCACTGTGTCTCCTCAAACCACTTTGCAAGCCACCTGGCTGGTATGCAAATTAACCTGGAGCAAGAACAAAGAGCTAAGTAGTGCCTGGGCACTGGCAACCAATCCCTCATTTTACTGATGAGGAAAGGAGACCCAAAGTAGTCAAATGAGTTGCCTGCAAGTCACATAAGTGACAAATGATGGGGCTGGCATTCAGTCATATCACTTAACTGCAAATCCAGGGCTAGTTACAAAGTACCTCCACCTCCTACTTCTTTCACAGGATTAAGATCAACCAATTGTCCCATTAAGGAGGTTCGGGATTCAGGTAAACAGAATGCTCAGCATTCCAAGAAAGATCCAAGGCAATTACTTTAGAATATTTATTCAGACTATATGTATACAGAGGCAAGTGAGAAAGAAACCGGAGATAACAGAGTAAGAGGCTTAAAGATAGCAGAATAAGAACAATATGATTAATAATGGATATATATATATATATATATCTATTTACAAGCATCACCATTGTGGAGAAGCACCAATACCTGACCACACAAGCTGGGGAATCCCAGTACAGCTGTCAGCGTCCTAAACAGGAGGGGTGCCAGGCAAGATGTCTCCTCCATGGGTGAGATTCCAATTTGGGATCTGAATCTTATACTTTAAGTTGTGCTGAGAACAAAGAGGGCATACTTCCAGGTGTTTTTAGCGAGCATTGTATCTTGTATGAGGCCTGGGACGGAGGCCAATCCCTCCAAGGCCCCCCCAAGAGTGATGTTTCCTTAGAATGGCTAGTGTCAGGAGTTGGGCAGTTATCATATCTCTTCTCAAGGACCTGGCCAGGGTCCCAGGAGAGGAGCAGTCCTCGGGTTCTCAGAATTCTCTGTGCCCAAATAGCTCAGGGTAATAGAAAGGTCATATTGAGGGGGGCAGAGTCAAGATGGGGGAGTAGAAATAGGACTTCTGAGCTCCGGCTCTCACCACCTCCAATTCATGTAAAAGGTAACTCTGAAAAAACTTTGGAGCTACAGAACCCACAAAATGACACAGAGAAGCTAACCTCCTGCTGAGGATAGCCCGGCAGGCCAGCAACAAGTGGCCAGCACAGCCTTCTGGGAGCTGAGCCCAGCCCCAGGGCAGGCCTGACTAGCCCCAGCTGGTGGGACTTCAGATCACCAGCAGCTGTAACAGTTTCCAGAATTATCAACCCATAGATGCTAAGGACAAAGTGAGAGGTCAGTGCAATGTGGATTTTGGGATCCAGTAGTTGAGCATGAGGTAGGCTTTTATCCCCTGGAGGGAGAAGCTGCTGAGGCACCCCAGCCATGTAGCTGCCCCCACGTGGGAGCTTCAGCTCCTGGCCTGCAGACTGTAGGGGGACCAAGCAACCAGTCCGAGGGATAATCACTCTTGCTTTAACCTGCTTGGATCTGGATTGTGGTCTAGGGTGGAGGTCCTGGGGTGTGTGACAAGCTTGCTAGAGCACGTAGAAGCTTCAGAGAGGGTACCCAACTAATACCTTCAGCAGCTGAGAAAACCCCAGCATTTGGTACAAAGCTTCCCTGTCTGGTAGCAGAATTCTACCGTGGCAAAAATACCAAAAGTCAAGTAATTGAGTGGCAACATGAGTAAACGAGGGAAGCAAAGCAAACAGAGGAATCCAACATTAGACTCCTATTTTGGGGACAAAAAGGATCAAAGCATGGAACAGAAGGAAAACAGTGAAGTCAGAACTCCTGCACCAAAAGCTTCCAAGAAAAATATGACCTAGTTACAGGCCATAGAGAAGCTTAAAAAGGTTTTTGAAAATCAAATAAGAGAAGTGGAGGGAAAATTTGGAAGAGAAATGAGAATGACACAAGAAAATGATGAAATGAGAGTCAACAACCTGACTGAAGAAAATAACACCTTAAAAAATAGACTAACTCAAATGGCAAAAGAGGCCCAAAAAGGCAATGAGGAGAAGAATGCCTTAAAAAGCCGAATTTGCCAAATGGATAAAGAATCTCAAAAAGTCACTGAACAGAATCATTCCTTCAGAATTAGATTGGAACAAACGGTAGCTAGTGACTATATGAGAAATGAAGATACTATTAAACAGATCCAAACAAATGAAAAAAAATAGAAGGTAATTTGAAATATCTCATCGGGAAAACCACTGACCTGGAAAATAGATCCAGGAGAGATAATATAAAAATTATTAGACTACCTAAAAGCCATGATCAAAAAAAAGAACCTAGAAATCATCCTTTAAGGAATTCTCAAGGAAAATTGCCCTGATGTTTTAGAACCAGAGGGCAAAATAGAAGTTGAAAGAATCCACTGATCACCTCCTGAAAAAGATCCCAAAAAGAAAACTCGTAGGAATATTATAGCCAGGTTCCAGAATTCCTAGATCAAGGAGAAAATATTACAAGCAGCCAGGAAGAAACAATTTGAATGTTGTGGGAAATACAATCAGGAAAACACAGGATCTGGCAGCTTCTACCATGAGGGATAGAAGGGCTTGGAATATGATATTCCAGAGGTCAAAGGAACTGGAATTAAAACCAAGAATCACCTACCCAGCAAAACTGAGTATCATGTTTCAGGGGAAAATGTGGTCATTCAGTGGAATGGAGAACTTTCAAGCATTCTTGATGAAAAAACCAAAATTGAATAGAAAACTTGACATTCAGATATAAGAAGCAAGAGAAGCCATGAGAAGGTAAACAGGGAAAAGAAATCATAAGGGACTTATCAAAGTTGAACTATTTACAGTCCTACATGGAAAAATGATAATTGTAACTTATGAAACTTTTCTCAGTATGAGAATAATTGGAGGGAATAGAAATGTGTATGTACATATATATATATATGCATATATATGTCTATATAGGAGGGTATATGGGTGTATGAATACATATGTGAATGTGTGTATGTATGTGTACAGGTATACATAGATAGAGGGCACAGGACCAGTTTAATGAGACAGGATGATACTTAAAAGGTGAAATTATGAGAGAGGAATATAATGAGAGGAGATGGGGAGAGACAGATTGGGGTAAAATATCTCATATAGAAGAGGTAAGGGAAAATGGTTACAATGGAGGGGAAGAACAGGAATTCAAAAGGGAATGGGTCAACCTTATTCTCATTGAATTTGGCTTAGGGAGGGAATGACATACACACTAAATAGGGTATCTCACCCTACAGGAGAGTAGGGGGAAATGGGATGAGAGGGGGGATGATGGAAGGGAGGGCATGCTGGGGACGAGGGAAGTTGGAAGCACCCACTTTTGAAAAGGGACAGGATCAAAGTAGAGAATAGAACAAGTGGGAGGTGGGATAGGAGGGAAGGAAATATAGTCAGTCTTTTACAATATATCTACTATGGTAATGTTTTGCATAGCTACACATGTACAACCTATATTAAATTGCTTATCTCCCCAGTAAGGATGGGTGACAAGGAAGGAAGGGAATGAATCTAGAATTCAAAGTTTTAAAATCAAATGTTTAATAAATACACACATATATATACATATATATGCTATTATCAATATTATTTTACATGTAAATGGGAAATAAGATATACAGGTACTGGGGCATAGAGATCCACCATGCCCTACTGGAAAGTCGGAGGGGGTATGGGAGAAGATATGGGAGAGAGCAGATTGGAGGATGGGATATCCAGTGGGATCACTAGTTTGGGGTGGTGCATAGGGGAAAAAGGGGGAGAAAATTTGTAATTCAAAATTTTGCGGAAATGAACAATATAAACTAGAAGTTAAGAAAATATTTGATAAAAAGAAAAAGAAAGGTCATATTGATTTGGGGCCTTGGTTTGTATAATCTTATTCCTCACAGAGGGGCTTACCTTGCCCCTACACCAATTCAATGGATATGAAAATTAAAGTGCTATACGAAAATAAGGTGGTTGTGGGAATTGTCATCATCATCATTGTGGTAGTTGTCTTTGTGAAAATATAAATAATTTATAGAGATGACACAGACCCAATCCTTATGTATGGGAGAGCAAGTAGTGAGACCAGACATAGTCAAGATACATGTCTGATCTGTGACCAGCAGACAGTTTCCAGGTACTAAGCTATCTTGTTGGTAGTTTTCATTATGTAAATTATAAGCAAAAGGGACCAGAAAAACAAGAATCCAAAAAGCTGAGGGACAAATAAATGAGATTACACCGGTTGCATGATGATATCTAGAGAAAGGATAGTAGAAAGTGACAGGTTACCAGCATGTGAATAGTTAAAAAGCTTCTTCCCCCGCAACAATATGTACAACTGCTAAAAGTCATAACCAGGGCATCAAGTCAGATCCTGGACAGCAAAAGGGAATAGTCAACATTACATCATCCAATCTTTTTTATATATACTGACTGTACATTAACATTCTTGACAGTACCTGTATTTATATCTGTAAATTACATCTATATTTTAAAATACTTTAAAACATTTTCAAGGAGCACATAAGGCATTCTCTGATACTTCATCTCCATGGGTGTGGCAATCTGAATTATTAGATCCCTGACCTCAATCAATGTCCCCTTCCCCAGTCTTTTTCCAAAGAGGTGGCAAGCGGGGACTTGTAAGCTATCAGATGAACTAGGTTATGACTAGATACCTAAAAGGGTTTTTAGGAAAATATTGGGAAAGCCCTAAAGAGAAGACAGATAAATTGGCCCAGAGCAGAGGGAAATGTCTTCCTGGAAGAACCTTGGAAATAAGAATAGGAGGTAGAAAAGGGAAAGAAGTATGGTTAGGGGAAGTAATAAGTGAGACTTAAGAGACAGCTCAGAAAACTCAGTAAGAAAGGAACTGAGGACCTATAAATCAGAGAGAAGCCAATCAGAAAATTTCCTATGTGCAGAGTCAGTGGGTCAATAGTTTTGAAGCCCAGTTGTCCTAGACATAAAGGGAGAATCAGGTTCCTACTATAACCACACATGGTTTTCTATTTAAGCAGTTTTCTACACATCTTACTTCTTAATTTAAGCCTTCCTTTTTATAAAGAATTATTTTGACTGCTCTTTTGATCATGTGTCCTTTAAATGATTCATTCAGTTTTGATTCCAGCCCCGCATTAGCATTCTCACTATGGTGAGGGACTTTAATGCTAATACGTACTACAGTGTTGTAATGTCATAAATATTTGTCTCACTTTTCCTAGTAGTAGCATATGCAAATATCTCTCCAGAGGGCAAGAAACTTCAATTTTGCTTCATTTCTGGTCATGACAGAGTCAAGAACCAAAATGGTTTTGACAGAGCATAATGTTGTACCAAATCTAATAAGATAAAATTTAGTAGACAAATGTAAATGTAAAGGTGTTCAAACAAAGGTTATATGGCCCTTGGTTGGGTATCTTACATTGGAGATTCTTATTAGACATGTACTGGACCAAAATAAAGATGACCAATGAGGTCCCTTCCAATTAGCAAATTCTATGATTTCTTTCCTGTAGAATTGGGTACAAAAAAATTAACTTGCTACGTCAAGATGGGAAAGGTATGTCCAGAGAGTAGTTTGTCTGAAAAAGACTCTTTTCCTACTCAACCACTTCCCTTCTTATCCTAGGTGCATTAAAGTTTTCACAAAAGTTTTTCATTTTCATATAACCAAAGTTACCCATTTTATCTTTTATAATTGCTTCTATCTCTTGTTAGGTTAAAAATACATCTCTATAGTTTGTCAATAAGCATTTATTAAGCTCCTACTAGGTATCAAATACTTTGCTAAGTATTGAGGATACAAAGAAAGTAAAAAACAATCCCAATTCTCAAGGTGCTCACAGTCTAATGGAGAGGACGACATTAAAAACTATATACAAACAAGATATATACAGAATAAATGGGAGATAATCAGTAATGGGAAAGTGCTGGCATTAAAGCGGATCAGGAAAGGCTTCTTGTAGAAGGTGAATTTTAACTGAAACTTGAAATCAGGGAAGCCAGAAATAGGAGATGAGGAAGGATAATATTCCAAGCATGGGAAGCAGCCAGTGAAAATGCCTGGAGCTGGGGCGGCTAGATGGTGCAGTGAATAGAGCACCAGCACTGGAGTCAGGAGGACCTGAGTTTAAATGCAGCCTCAGACACTTGACACAAAAATACCTTGGGCAAGTCACTTAACCCCAACTGCCCTATCTTTCCCTCTCCAAAAACAAAACAAAACAAAAAAATAAAATGCCTGGACCCTGAAGAATTACCTGATCATGGGGCATCCTGGGGATGGCGGAGTAGAATAAGGTATAAGATGAATGGAAAGGTAGGAAAGATAGGAAATATATCTTTCTTACACAAGAAATATCTCTGTCATGGATGTATGAAAGTCAGCTTAAAGAGCAATTATTAAATTTTTAGTGTGAGCATATGTACCTCAGAAACCTAAGGCTTAAGTTAATTGTTTTGTTAATTGTATAGACTTGAGGAAGTGATAGATAAAATGGTAATAATGCAGTTTGAACTTTAAAACTGTACCCTGCATACATTTTTTTCAGAGAGCTGGTGGCTAACCATTTTTACAGCATACCCCTGTGCCCATATAAAAACTTTTTGGGGAGGTTCTTAATAATTTTTAAGAGTATTAAAGGGTCCTGAGACCAGAAAGTTTGAGAAACTACCCTAGAGAGTTTGTGACATTGAAACAATGAAAGTGACTGAAGATCTAGCCTAGGTTTCTGCCATTTGTGATTTAAGGGATATTTTTTTCCATTGAGTTGTTCCCCTCCTCTCTTCTCCCTATTCTCATCTGGATCCAACCTAAACCAAAGCTAGATTTGGTAAGGGGGATTGGGGCAGGAGGTAGGTACAAAATGACATAATTACAGTTGTCAAATGGTACCTTCCAAGTGTGATGTAAAGAGGCAATCCTAATTTCTAATCTCTCAAAAACTAAAAAGAGGGAAGGCCACCTGGCCATTTATGCAAGTCAAAAGGCCTTCCTGAACTAGTAAATCTATCTTCTTGTCATAGAACTTTTTTCTCCTAGGGTTAAAGTAGTTTGTGCTTTAGGGGCCTTGTGGTGAAAAAAATGGGGAAAGGGACGGGAAAGAAAAAAAATAATAAAAGAAAAACGATCTGTGTTGCATTATTTAACCTGGAGAGCCTGGGGAGGGAATTTGACTGCTATCTCTAGAAGGACACTGGTAAACAGCTCTCTCTTCCCCAGAAAGAAGGAGCAAAAGAGATAGGTATAAGCTGTGGCAGTAGAAACTTCCTGTTTATAACAGACACTGGGAATGCTTTGTTTTGGGAGGCGGTTGGATCTCCCTGGAGAATTTGGCATTGGCTCTAGTTCATGTCTTTGGTTTTACAGATTCAACTTCTAAATAAACTCTGAACTCCCCAAACTCATAGGGAGACCTGGGGAGGAATAACAAAATAAAGGATAAAGGGGCCTAGGTGGAGTCAGATGAAGGGATGAGACCTTCTGTGTCCAGGAACTGTGGAAAGAGAAGTTGGGGGGATTCTAGCAATAGCTATTACTGTGGGACTGGGAGATAGTAGGGGTTCTGGTGGCAAAGGGTGGCGGTAGCAATGGGTAGGCATGTTTTTAAGTCAAAGTATATTGTCACTAGGTGGAGCTATTATACCATAACTTGTATTCTACCATGGTAGATGGCAGTTAAGAGGCACACTTTCCCAGGCAATAAATTCATTAGGCAACAAACATTTAAGTGCTGTAATGGAAATGCAAATTTAAAGATCTTCCCTGACCCTAGGTTAAGGGTACCTGGAGCCTGTGGTGGGAGGCTTGTTTTTCAGGAAAGCCCACACCTTGGTACTTTGTGATTGGGCAGTGGGTCAAGAAAGTTGTTACATTCTCTGAGCCAGGAGAAGGCTATATAAACCCTAATGAGAGGCTTTGCTTTGGGGCTCACTTTGAGAAGTGTTATGTGATTTGACCAGATGAGACTCTGGGCAGCCCTTGAGAGCCCCCCGGCCTTGAAAACCCAGATGTCGATGCTTCCCTCTCTGGTAACTGATTTGGTATTGACCTATGTAATGGTTGGGTAGTTTGGAAACCTGTCTGCTTGATCTGTCTGTTTCTCTGTTTTGAAACTACTGTCTGTATACTCTGAAGTTCGGGGTGCTGACCTTTTCCCCCTGAACTAGGTAATATATGTTTGTTTGATTAAAGTAAGCTTGTTAACCGATTTTGAGTTGCTTTCCTTTTGAAAAGCAGATCTAAGAACCTGTGTTGGCAGCCACCCTGGGGATGTTGGGGTGCTTGCTGCTGCTAGTGCCTACCAGGTACAATTCTCCTTAGAATCTACAGTGTCCTCCCTTCTCTGTGACTGGAAGGGTCACATTCCTGGAAGCTTCTTCCTGACCTGATCTCCCTCCAATTCCAGGATGGAATGTTGTCCTACTGGGCTCTGATAGAAGTACAGGGGACACACTCCCCAAAACTGCTTCCTGCCTTGACTGCCTAGACTGTCCTTTTAATTCCTCCAGGGGACTACTTACTAAAGGGATAAGAAGTCATAAACACACCTTTACCCTTCATTTAACACATCAGCACTTCTAGACCCACATTGAGACAAGAGATGTAATTTCTAATTGTAGCAGACCATGCTGGCCCCCACTGATTGAAGGCCAGAAAGATTAGATTTCACCCGTATTCCTCCCAAGGTCCTCCAGGATCCTCACAGGGGTTTGCCCTCTGCAAATGACTTTATCCCTCACCTATGGTCTTGCCCACCCTTACCTACCTTTGTAGAGGGTGGGTCTGTACTCCAGTTCCATTAGGTACTAACAGTCAGATTAGCTTTTACAAAAGAATATTAACTTCCAAAGGTATAATAACAAACATACAAACATATTCCTCCAACATGTGGGAAATATAATCCTGCTCCCCTCCTGTACCATCTCAGTCTCTGGAGGGGGAAAGGGATTGGGTTCATAGTTTAGCTCAGTTCCCATAGAATATAGTTTCAGTTTCAAATCCAAAACCCCACCTCAGACTCAAACCCCAGGCACCCTGGCTTCCTAGGGCTTACATGTCGACCTGGCCGCTTGATCCTGCCTGCAGTCCTGACTCAAAGGTCTCCATGGCTTGAACTCCTGGCCCCCTGGGGATCACCTTCTGCAGCTGAAACTGATGACAAACAGCACAGAAGAGAAAGAAACCCCACCATACCCATTTCTCAGAGCTGGGGTGAAAGAGAACAGGAAAAAGGCAAGTCCCCCTGCTCCCACCCATTCAGTTTATGGCATCCATGCTGAAAAGGAAAGAGATAAGTAGCCAATCAAATCAGGGTACCCCCACCCATGTGGAAAGGACCCAGTGGAACTAAGCATTCCCTGAGAAGGCCTTTTAGAATAATGAATTTCCTCTTTTCCGCTATCCTAGCCCTAATGCTCCATTATCTCCAGCCTACTCCTTTTCTCTTCATTCTAATCTCTGCTGAAGATGTGGCTTTTCTCCACACCAGGAACAACTCTTATTACTACCTGTGATCCCATCCCCTCCTGTCTCCCCTAGGAATTGGCCCTTTTAATCATGCCCCTTTCTCTCAAGTCTTTATCCTTTCCCTTTCCCCTGTCCCCTTCTCTTTTATTGTTGTCATTCAGTCATTTCTTGGCCAAATGCTGGAGTGGTTTGCCATTCCCTTTCCCAGCTCATTTTACAGATGAGGAGACTGAAGTATACAGGGTTAAGTAACTTGCCTGTCACTTAATTAGTCACACCATTAGTAAATGTCTGAGGCAGAATCTAACATCAATTTCTTTGTATTCCAAGCCCTGTGCTCTATTCACTGTGTGGCCCAGCTATTTACAATGAAATATCAGTGAAATAACTGGTCCTGTCCCTTGTCCCTATCCCTACTGTTATTGTTATTAGAAGAATTTAAATTTGTTGTTCAATTGTTTCAATGGTGTCTGACTCTTTATGATCCCATCTGGGGTTTTCTTGGAAAAGATTCTGTAGTGGTTTAATATTTCCTCCTCCAATTCATTTTACAGATGAGGAAACTGAGGCAGAGTTAAGTAATTTGCACAGGGTCACACAGTTAGTAAGTGTCTGAGGCCACATTTGAACTCAAGACCCTTGACTCCAGGTTCTCTATCCACTGTACCACCTAGCTACCCCATCCCCCCAGTAAATCAAATAAGAAAGGTGTAAAAAGATTGCTTTGCCCCAGTGAGGACCCAGTCATGGTTATATAATATAAATTTGTAGTGGACTCAGCTAGATTTCAAGATTCTCCAGCTTCAGGAGCAGCAGCAGGTGAGTAGCGTGAAAGTAATAGACAGTGACAGTAATCCAAGGCTGGAGCTTAGCAGGACAATATTGGCAATAGGATTAGGGGGCAAGGGACTCTAGAGATGAAGGGAATGCAGAATTGAACTGGTTCACCAAGGGGTTGAGATAGGGAAAGAGTATAGCTCTTTTATGGGTGATGGCCTGGGAAAGAACTGAGGGGTAGAAGGATTAGAGGTCATGGTGAGGATGAAGAGCAGGTGTGGGATTGTTAGGCAGAGGGAAAGATAGAAATACTAAAAGATTATATAATAAAGGAAATTGTCTTACACCCTTTTGCTTTGTTTTGTTTCCTTTCCTTAGCATATGTACATTTCTAGGTCTTTTATACTCAGTCGTGTTCTAACTGTCCCCTTTGATTACAATGTCCTTGAAAGCAAAGATGATTTTCCATTTCCTTTGCATTTTCCCCTTTCCAGGACTCCTCCACTACCTACGAACATCATCATCATCACTGCCCTAGAGCCCTATGAGGTTTACAAAGCACTTTACAAATATTACCTCATTTTATCCTCACAACACTGGGAGATAGGTGCTATTGTTATCCCCATTTGACAGATGGAAAAACTAAGTGATTTTCCCAGGGTTTAGAATTAATAAATATCTGAGACAGGATTCAAACTCAGGTCTTCCTGAATCCAAGTCCAGCCCTCTTATCTATTATTTCCACCTGTCTGCCAATATGTCTTTGTCCTTTCAAGTCACCATCCTATATATTGCCTCAATTCCTTAGCTAAGTTCACCACCACCACCCCCCAAAAAAGCCACCTATATGTGTTACTTCTCTTTCCTCTTCTCCCACTCACTTCTCAACCTTTTGCAATCTTGGCTTCCAAACCCACCATATATATGAAATGGTTCTCTTCAAGGTTGTCACTATCCTTTCAAAATTCTTGCTATATTTTATTTTTATTTTACCTTCTTTTGCAAATATATTCCTTAACCTTCTGTACCTAAAAAAAATCCCTTGCAACACAGAAGAAAAAGTTTGGCAAAATTAACCAGCACATCAATTGAATGTGACAGTAAATGAAATGTTCCACATCAGTAACTCCTCTCCCTATCTTTTCCAAAGATGGGAAGGGAGCAGTTTATTTTCTCATCTCTTACCAATTATCTCTTAATTGCTAAATGTAATGGCCTTTTTCAATCTCTGGGTTCCTGATCTCTGCAACAATAACCCAGCTGACCACTTCTTCCTTTTGAATATTCTCTCCTCTGGCATTTTCATGATTTAGCTTTCCAGTCTGACCACACCTTCTCAGCCTGCCTGAAAGGATCATTACCTGTTTTCCACCACCTCTGGGGGTTCAGGGTAGAGGGGGGATTAGAGCAGCAAGTGGTAATGGGAATAGAGTGAACAACTAAATAGAGTGAACTCTAATAGAGTGACTCCATCTTTTGACTCAGTTCTGGAGCTAGCTCAATTCCCTTTCTATTCAATTATTCTAGTCCAATTTCTGTGAGAAAACTTTTTAAATTGTAGGAATTGTGAGAGGATTTTGTTGCATTATTTGAACCTAACCCTGGGTTAAGTTCAGCTGGGAAACTGGACTACCTCTACCTGCTGTTCAGAGACCCTTAACTAAGGACCTAAGTTATGCTGACCAGAAACCCAGTCAAATCCAAAGATTGATGTAAGGAATTTTCTCACAATTGTACATTTCAAGCAAGGCCATCTCCATTTGTCCTGACTTATCTCTTGCCACTGGACCCAGATGGCTCTGGAGGAAAAAGTGAGACTAGTGACTTTGCACAGTCCTCCCTCTCTTAAATCCAATTCATTTGCAGGTCATCTTCCTGATGTCATGGTCCTCTTTGAGAATGAAGGACAAACAACAACAACATCTCAAGCAACCCATGTGTCTTACCTGAAAACTGGCCCCATGTTGATCAATCAGTTATTGTGTCCATGTTCCTTTGGTTGTTTACAGACAATCTTTTTCTGAATTCAGGGAATTGGACCTGTTCACTCTCCACTTCTCACCTTGGAAAGTCCCTAATATTTCCTTCAATTAGAAACCAGATTGCCAGGGCAGATCCAAGATGACAGTGTAGCAGCAGGAAAACTCTGTGAGCTCCCCCCATAACCACCTCAAATACCTATAAAGTATGACTCTAAACAAACTTTAGAGCTACAGAACCCACAAAGTGACAGAGAGAAACAAATCTCCCACTGAAGGCAGGCTGGCAGGAAGGGGCCATCACAGTGTGCTGGGAGCTGAGCCCAGCCTTTGTGAGCCCTTGATTTTAGCCTCAGGGCCCTGACTAGCAGTGACTAGAGCAGACTTCGGCAGAGTAGATCACTAGCAGCTGTGGTGGTTTACAGAATTATAAACCCATAAATGCCAAAGACAAAGTAAAAGGTCAGTGTGGAACTCTATTGGAACTGAGGGGGAAAGAGCGCAGTCTGGCCCCTGCCCCCTGAGGTGAGAAGTGGCAGAGGCCGGGCCCACCACATGGCTGCTTCAGAGCTCCTGGCCTGCAGATTGTAGAGGGACCAAACAACCATTCATAGGGTAATTGCTTTTGCTTTAACCTGCTTGGATCTGGATTGCTGTCTTGGGTGGAGGTCCTGGGGTGTGTGACCAGGTGCCAGAGTTTGTGGGGACTGCAGAGAGGGCACCCAACTAATAGTTCCAGCAGCTGCAAAAACCCCAGCAATTTAGAACAAATTGTCCTCCCTGGAAGCAGAGTTCTACTGTGGCAAAAAGCTCAAAAGTAAAGTAATTGAGTAGCAACATGAGCAAGCAAAGGAAACAAAGCAAGCTCAATAATCCAACCTCAGATTCCTTTGTTGGAGACAAAAAGGATCAAAGCATAGAATGGGAGGAAGGCAATGAAGTCAGAACTCTTGCACCAAAAGCTTCCAAGAAAAATATGAATTGGTTACAGGCCATGGAGGAGCTCAAGAAGGATTTTGAAAATCAAGTAAGAGAAGTAGAAGAAAAATTGGGAAGAGAAATGAGAATGATACAAGAAAATGATGAAATGAGAGTCAACAACCAGACTGAAGAAAATAACACCTTAAAAAATAGACTAACTCAAATGGCAAAAGAGGCCCAAAAAGCCAATGAGGGGAAGAATGCCTTAAGAAGCCAAATTTGCCAAATGGAAAAAGAATTCCAAAAGCTCACTAAAGAGAATCATTCCTTCAGAATTAGATTGGAGCAAATGGAAGCTAGTTACTTTATGAGAAATCAAGATACTATTAAACAGATCCAAACAAATGAAAAAATAGAAGGCAATGTGAAATATCTTATTGGAAAAACCACTGGCCTGTAAAATAGATCTGGGAGAGATAATGTAAAAATTATTGGACTACCTGAAAGCCATGATCAAAATAAAGAACCTAGAAATCATCCTTCAAGGAATTCTCAAGGAAAATTGCCCTGATGTTTTAGAACCAGAGGGCAAAATAGAGGTTGAAAGAATCCACTGATCACCTCCTAAAAAAGATCCCAAAAAGAAAACTCGTAGGAATATTATAGCCAGGTTCCAGAATTCCTAGATCAAGGAGAAAATATTACAAGCAGCCAGGAAGAAACAATTTGAATGTTGTGGGAAATACAATCAGGAAAACACAGGATCTGGCAGCTTCTACACTGAGGGATCTAAGGGTTTGGAATATGATATTCCAGAAGTCAAAGGAGCTAGGATTAAAACCAAGAATCACCTACCCAGCAAAACTGCGTATAATGTGTTTCAGGGGAAAATATGGTCATTCAATGAAATAGAGGACTTTCGAGCATTCTTGATGAAAAGACCAGAGTTGAATAGAAAATATGACATTCAAAAATAAGAAGCAAGAGAAGCATGAGAAGGTAAACAGGGAAAAGAAATCATAAGGAACTTATCAAAGTTGAACTATTTATATTTCTACATGGAAAAACAATTGTAACTTATAAAACTTTTCTCAGTATGAGAATAGTTGAAGGGAATGTAAATGTGTGTACATATATGTGTGTGTGTATATATATATATGCATACACACACACATATATATACATGTATGTCCATATAGGAGGATATATGTGCATATGAATACATATGTGATTGTGTGTATATATGTGTACAGGTATACATAGACAGAGGGCACAAGATCAATTGAATAGGAAGGGATGATACTTAAAAAATAAAATTAAAAGGTGAGAGAGGAATATAATGAGAGGAGATGGGGAGAGTCAGAATAGGGTAAATTATCTCATATAAAAGAGGCAAAGGAAAACTGCTACAATGGAGGGAAAGAACAGGGAGGCAAAAGGGAATGGGTCAACCTTACTCTCATTGAATTTGGCTTAGGGAGGGAATGGCATACACACTCAGTTGGGTATCTTGCCCTACAGGAGAGTAGGGGGGAAGGGAATTAGAAGGGGGATGATAGAAGGGAGGGCATATTGGGGGGAGGGTAGTTAGAAGCTCACACTTTTGAAAAGGGACAGGGTCAAAGTAGAAAATAGAACAAGTGGGGGGTGGGATAGGATGGAGGGAAGTTTAGTCAGTCTTTCACAATATATCTACTACGGCAATGTTTTGCATAACTACACATGTATAACCTATATTGAATTATTTATCTTCCCAGTAAGCATGGGTGATGAAGTGTATCGGCAAGCACCCCAATATCCCCAGGGTAGCTGCCAATATAGGTTCTTAGATCTGCTTTTGTAAAGGAAAGCAACTCAAAATGGGTTAACAAGCTTACTTTAATCAAACAAACATACATTACCTAGTTCAGGGGAAAAAGGTCAGCACCCCAAACTTCAGAGTTACAGAACTTACAGATCAAACAGACAGGCTTCCAAACTGTCCTACCATTATATAAATACCAAATCACAGTTACCAGAGAGGGAAGCATCAACATCTGGGTTTTCAAAGCCGGGGGGCTCTCAACAACGGCTTCCCAGAGTCTCATCTGGTCAAATCACACAACATTTCTCGAAGTTAGCCCCAAAGCAAAGCCCCTTATCAGAGTTTATATAGCCTTCTCCTGGCTCAAAGAATGTAACCACCCTTTTGATCCACTGCCCAATCACACAGCATCAAGGTGTGGTCATTCCTGAAAACCAAGCCTCCCACCACAGGCTCCATGTGACCACATTCAGTCTATTAGGAGGCAGAGCATATTTTCAAATCAAGGAAGGTTTTCAGAGACTCTTAAAGCCAATCAAAGTCTCTTAAGCCAATCAAAGGGCCTAGGGGCAGGGAAGATCTTTAAATCTGCATTTCCATTACATGAAGGTAGAAGGGAAAGAATCTGGAATTCAAAGTTTTAAAATCAAATATTTTTTTTAAAAAAATATTTTTAAAGAAATCAGATTACCTAACGTTGTACCTTAGTTAGTTTTCCTTTTAGTTAATTGGCCTTATTTGATTAATTGTTTATAATGTATAAAAATCTGTCTCCCCTGTATCTCACTGTATTTGGGGTCCAGTACCAAAGCTGAGGAAAGCAACTGGTCCCTATTTGTTGAGCAATTGGCATGCATTGCTTAATAAATCGATATGACCAGAAGCTCAAGTCTTTGTTTCCTCAGTCATTTTTTCTTCCCCCCACCCTCCCCAAAGTACCCCTCAAGACCTTTTCTGATCCCTTTTCTCTTTTGTCTCCATAGTCTCACTAGATGACTATTAGATTGTGAGATCCTTGAGGGCAGGAACTGTCTTTTGCCTCTTTTTGTATCCCCAGAACTTAGTACAGTACCTGGCACATAGTAAGAGCTTAATAAATGTTTATTAACCTAGTGACTGATCTCTTTAGTTTTCAGAAGTTCAATTATTATCTCTTTATAAATGACTCTCACATCTATACATCCAACCAAATCTCTCTCCAGAGCTTCAGTACTACATTGCTAACTGTATTCCACTGCCCCCTCAAACTCAGTATGAGTTGAAAAACTCATTATCTTCCTCCAAATTTCTCTTTTTATTTTGATTTCACTATGATTCTTTTCAGTTATGCAAGACTGCAACCTTGGTATTACCCTCAATTTTTCCTTCTTCCTCATCCTATATATCTAATCAATGCTAAGTCTTGTTGAGACTACCTTTACAGCACATTTTACATATGCCCCTTCTTTTCACTCACATGGCCAATATTTGAGTTGCCTTAATCAGCTCTTGCCTAGACTATTACAATAGCATCCTAATTGTACTCTTGGCCTCTAGTCTCCCTTCTCACTAATCCATCATCCATACAGCTACCAAAATAGTCTTATAACATAGTTCTAAGGCAGAGATGCAGAAAAGGCTCCAAAAAACAAAAAAAAGACATCGTGACGATTGCTCAAGAAGAACCCCAAATTCAGTTCAAACTTGTCTTAGTTGATGATAGAGGTACTGGAAAAACCACAAACCACATTTGCAAAACTTACATAGTAGTAAGTATATGGCATACTGGATAGAGTATCAGGCCTGAAGTCAGGAAGACTCATTCTCTTGAATTCAATTCTGACTTCAGACACTTACTAGTTGTATGACCTGGCCAAGTCACTTCACACTGTTTGCCTCAGTTTCCTCATCTGTAAAATGAACTGGAGAAGGAAATGGTAAAGCACTCCAGTATCTTTGTCAAGAAAACACTAAATGGGGTCAGGAAGAATCAAACATGATTGAAATGACTGAACAATAATATAGCCACCTGGGGGGTGGAGATCCATCTTCTTGTGTTCTATATTAGCAAGAGTTTATTAAATTCAAAATATGGAATACAGCTGGTCCAGAGAAATTTGGTGGTCTTAGAGATGTACCCTCTCAGTGTGCCCAAGCCCAGTGTGCCATTACTACTATTTGACATAACACTAAGAGTTACTTACAAGAAGATACCTAACTAGCATAAAGGTCTGGTATAAGTATGTAAAAATAACCCAAAAGGATTGTATAGCAGCAAAGTGGATACTAAGGAGAGAAAAATCAAGGTGAAATCCATTATCTGCCACAGGAAGAAGCATCCCCAGCACTGTGACATTTCAGCCAAAAGTAACTCCAATGTTGAGAAGCCCTTCCTTGGCTTGCTAGAACATTTATTGGAGACCTTACTTCAGAGTTGGTTGTCATGCTCTTGCATCGCCAGTGGTTGTCTTGGACCCAGCACTGGCAATATAGAACTTACAGACTGCTCAGACACCTATGCCCCCTGACAAAGATGATGGCCCATAAGGGAATGAAGCCAGAGCCCAGAGTCAGAGGTCTGGTTTCATAGGCAACTGTCTTGTGATGTCAGTGACATAGCAGGTTTACCACCTAACTTTATTATTAATTATATATGAGCAGAACATATGCTGAATTTTTAGGATTCTGAAGGAAGTAAATGGAATTCAGAGTGAATGTGACAATTATATACATACATATATACACACATACATATATACATTTTTGTGTATATACATATATACTATATACATCACACACACATACATATATACATATACATATTTCATATTTTAGACCTGTGGGTTTAACTGTTTTGGACCACAATTCCATCCCCCTTGCGTTTCAAATATAAGTATGCTGCAATCTCACCACAGTATTGGGTGGTAAATTTTGTTTGTTTCTGTCATTCCTGTTCCATTTTCATTTAGATCATAATAAAATTGCATTTTAAATATCTTTTTAAAAACCTCCATATATAGTTCTGACCATTTTACCTATTTAAGAATTTTCAATGGCTTCTTATTGTCTCTTTGATCAAATAAAAGTTCCACAGTTGGGGATTTTGTGCCTTTCCCAATATATCTGTAACCCACCTTTTCAGGCTTATTTCACATACTCTACCTTCCCACAAAACTATTTTTACTAAGTTCTATGAAGTTAGCATTCTACCACTAATGCTTTTGTATATAACCAGTCTACCCATGCTATACCCTCTCCTCACCCCTTTTTTTCTTAAATTTTAAATTAAATTTCATTTTATTTTTAGATTCACATTTTCTCCCTCCCACATCACTCCCCTCACAAATAGAGAAATCAAGGGGGGAAAAAACAGCCTTTTTTCCTCATGTTACCCTCTTAAGTCTTTTTTTGCTTTTTTTTTTTTTTTTTGGAGGGCAATTGAGGTTAAGTAACTTGCCCAAGGTTACATGGCTAGGTTTTTATTTGTGTGTGTTAAGTGTCTGAGGCAGGATCCGAACTCAGGTCCTTCTGACTCCAGGGCCTGTGCTCTACTCACTGCGCCACCTAGCCACCCCTACCCTCTTAAGTCTTAATACAATTGCAAAGAAATCAATTGAGGAACTTCCATGTAACTCTCTGTTCTCAACCCAACTGAGACAAATGAAAAGCCTGAGAGACAGTTTCTGGGTAATTAATAAACAATTTATTAATTAGTCTAATTGGGAAACAATAAATTTATGGTCAGTGGTTTGTCTTGGTGACCAGACACCAAGGTAGACCCTGAAAAGCCTTAATTCCCTTCTGAAAGGGAACTCCCCTGACAAGAGAAGATCAACCCAGATTAGTGGACATTTAATAAGGAGGTAAGCTAGCAGTCTTCAGCTCCTCCTGCTGAGAAGGTGGTTTGATCATGAAACTCAGCAGCCACCAGCAGTCTGGTCAGGGGAAGCCATATCCATCCCAACCTCTTTAGCTAATTTTCTCCTTCACGACCTGGGTTGCCTTCAACTCTAATGAAGGGGACAAAGGACAAAGGATTCTTCCCCCAGGCAAAGGCTCACCCAGACTGGACTCTGTTTATACTGTAAACAGAAATTAGGTCTCCCAGAAATTAGTCCGAGATCTTTTGGTTCCTCTGCTACTAGCATGCCACTGCTGACGTTTTTTGTTCTGTAGTTCCCATTATGGCCCAGGCACTCCTTGTCATTTTGCCTTTGTGTCCATCCACTGCCACGTGTAGAGCCGTATGGTTCCCTGGAACAATTGTGTGGTGCCTTGAAGGAACCTTTGAGCATATGGTCCTATATCCCCCAAACTAAGTATCACTCTGGAAACCTGAGAGTTCTCCATGATATCAGGGAGCTTATTCAACACAGCAATCATATTGTTTCCTTCCCTAAATACTTTCCCTAGGTCTAGAAATTATTTTGGATAAATCAAGTCTGAGGAGCTGATGAGATATAGGTCTGGAGCTTCACAGGAAGGTCAGGATTATAGAGATAAAGATTTGAGAATTATCTGCAAAGATGTGATGGTTGAAACCACGGGAGCAAATGAAATTGCCAAGCAGGGAGCATAAAGAGAAGAAAGATGAAGGTCAGCGACAGAGCTTTGCCAATTGTCATTTTAAGAGACCAAGAATAGAGGAAAGAACCAATCAAGGAATTAGAGAAGGAGGAATTAGAGATTAAAGAGAAGAAAACAGACCCCAGAATTTAGTGTCAACAATGTCCAATGCTACAAGAATGTCAAGGAAGACTGATAAAAATTGGGGTGGCTAGGTGGCACAGTGAGGAAGGACCTGAGTTCGGATCCGGCCTCAGACACTTAACACACACAAACAAAAACCTAGCCATGTGACCTTGGGCAAGTTACTTAACCCCAATTGTCCTCCAAAAAGCAAAAAAAAAAAAAAAAAAAAGAGTGATAAAAATGCAATTGGATTTATTAGTGATATTTAGGAGATTTTTTTGCTTCCTTTATATACAAGTAGGAATTCTGATAGAAGCTGCCTGGTATAGAAGATAGTGAACAGGTCTTGGAGCCAGAAATACATGGATTCAAGTCCCATCTTTGACCCACACTGACTGTATGACCCTGAGCAAATCACTTAACTTCTCAGTGTCCCCAGACAACTCTGTAAGGTCTTTAACTTGCAGAGAAGGTTTGAATCTATATTGCTAGAGGACTCAGGGCTTCTTACACCATTAAAATCATGAACTAGAGGAGGGGGAGCCTAGACCCACAGACTTACAACCTGGCAATAGTCACCTCCCTGGAGATCCTTCTATGAGTGCCAAACTGAGGATGAGGGTGACCCAGAATGGGTACTGTGGGAACTTGGTTCAGGATATATTTGAGTCCTCTACTACACATCTGCAGAGATTCTCTTGTAGAGATTCTCCATTTGGTACTTTCCTTTTTGGATATTCTAGTATTGCAGAGATCTCTTGAAGGAAAATTAGTGGGGGATAGTGGATCCCTTTTTTATTTTAGATTAAAATTGGACTATAATTCTACTGTGTTTCCTTTACAAGTCAGAGCAATTTCTTTGAGATAACTTCCTTGGTTGAATGCTCGAGTACTAATAATGTCTCCTGTATTACTATTTCATGATAAGTATAGAAGCTGACATGAGCAGTATGAAACTCTAGATACTGGTGCCTAATGGTTTACTTAAAGCATATTGTCAGAGTTCATTCACATTCCTTTTCTCCTCCTTTTCCTCCGCCTTCTTCTTTTGCCTAATTGTGGAATAAGTTCAGACAGCCTGAGATCCTAATAGATTTCAGGTTCATAGGATAAAGTTTATCTAATGGCCTATAAACTCTGAAGTGCCTACTCCTTACTCCCACACTTCTCTGCTCATGCCAGATGGCAGAAGGGTAGAAGGGGATTTTCTTCCTTCTCACCATAGGCTATGAAGTCTGGCACCAGAGCTACTCACCCAGTAGGAGACATCCTATCCAGCAATCTGAGAACTTATGTCATAGTTTAGGCCTATCTGCAATAATTTGCTTTTTTTTCGCTTTTTGGAGGGCAACTGGGGTTAAGTGACTTGCCCAAGGTCACATGAATAGTAAATGTTAAGTGTCTGAGGCTGAATTTGAACTCAGGTCCTCCTGACTTCAGGGCCAGTGCTCTATTTACTGCACCACCTTGCCACCCCGACTTGCTTTCTTTCTAAATTAGTTTGTGCAAGGTTTCATGACCTTCATTTGGATTGTTCTATGTGCTTGCTGGGGTGGGCTAGAGAAATTTCAGGTGCTTTATGTGTATAAAATCTAATTGGAAAATTTTTGTCTAGGCCTTCAGTTGGAATTCCCTATGTATTATAAGGATCCTTGAAGCAAATTTTTGTGTCCCACATGTTGCAACGATTCAAAGGATTTTTTAAAACTGAATCCAGGATTAAATCCATGTTCTATTTGTGAGCTCAGAGCAGAGGGGTCCTCTGTCCTGGTGATACCTTTGTGAAGTCAGAAAAAGTGCTTTGACAGAATTTGAAAAGGACCTGATCATTGACTAAGAAATTATTAGCTAAACCCCTAGGTGGCCCTCAAAAGACAAACTGATTCATTCAGTTCAAATGAGTCCAGGTGGAAGTCATGACCTGGGAAGAATATAGCTACCAACATGTAAAAGATGCATAAAGTTGGAGGAGTAGATGCCCTCTGGGGAAATAGCCCAAAGGGTCATTACTCTGTGGTGGCTTGTGGCCTATAGTAGGAGGACTGAACCCACAACTAGACTAGAACCTACAAATTGGGAATAGTTTGTTTTAGAGGTGGAGTCTGACTACCCCAACCCAACTGGGACTAGCACCAATGATACTTGTTACTGGACTGAGCCCAGGTGCACTTGGTCCAACTTGGTAGAAGATGGAAAGGGGGAATACCCAAGCACCATCCCTACGAAGTCCAATAATTCTGTGTTTGTAATCACCAGGATAAGCAGTAACCTCTTGAGAGTTTGTAAAATGATGTAGATTTGTTGAATTTGAGGTTAAATGCAATTCCCAGACCCACTAGCTGTCAAAAACCTAGACCTTCATGGAAGAATGCTAATTTCTGGACTGTTTAAGAATTGTGTCCCATGAACTTTGCTGATTCTTTAGTCAGTATAAAGTACTAGGGAACACACTTGAAAGAATAACGGTTCAAAGCCTCCTCAAGTCACTAGAGTTATATAGGCTTTGGGACTATGGACTAATGGAACCAAAAGTACCCTGGTTGATTTGCTGGGGAAAACAAATGTTTAACTTGGAAGAGAGTTCAGGGACATTGGTTTTTGACCATCTAACCAGCCCAGAATGTCCAGAATGCAATCACAGAAAACAAAGAATAAGATAACAAGATGTTAAACCAAGCATAAAAGTGGTGACCGTGCTTGTTGATTCCTTTATGAACAGACTCCTTAACTGAATTAGAAGGGGAACCTGGCCTCCCCTTCTAGGTGAGAGGCAAAAGTGGGCTAACCCCTAGGGTGGCACTGAAAAGACAAACAGTTCAGTAGGAAGTCAAGTAGAGTTTCTTCAAGTTGGGAGTTACTCTGTGAAGGAGACTCCTGTGCCTATGCCAGAAGGCAATGGGGTTGGAGATTTTCTCTCCTTTCCCTACCATAGGCTGTGACATTTAGCACCAGAGCTACTCACCCAGGAGACAGCCTACCCAGCAGCTCGAGAATTTGTATAACAGTTTGGATGAATTCAGTAGGGAACAGGGAAATATACTCAGACAGACACAGACAGTCAGGTAAGGACTGTAGAAATGTCAAAGAACATGATGATCCCTTGGAGAAGAAAGGAGAGCTGATGGTGGGTTCAAAGAATAAGCTTGGAAATCAAGAGAGAATCATTATGAGGACTCCATGAGGGGAAAAAAAAGACGCCAAAACCCTATGGTACTGAAGTCTGAGTTGCTTTAACCACATGGGTTTCCTTTTCTCAGGGTTCTACTACCATTATAAGTGTTTGAGCACACTCTTCTCACAGATGCTGTGTGTATTTCTAGGAGAGTATACCTAGGTTTGGGGGCACCTAGGTGGCTCAATGGATAGAGTGCTGGGCCTGGAGTCAGGAAGACACGATTTCAAATACAATCTCAGATACTTACTAGCTGTGTGACCCTGGGCAAGTCAATTAACCATGGTTATGTCATTTTTCTCATATATAAAATGAACTGGAGAAGTAAATGGTAAGCTGCTCTAGTATCTTTGCCAAGAAAACCCCAAACAGGGTCATGAAGAGTCTGACACAACAAAGACAACTCAACAATAAAAAATGCCCTAGGTTTACATGGAAGAATGGTTTGTAGTTCTTGTTCTTAATATGTGATCTTAGGACATGCCTTTGGTTTGAACTAATTGTGTAGGATCCCAGACTCAGAACTGTACCTTTGAACCCGAGGTAATAATCATCCTTGGAAAAGGCAATGTGCAACCAACAAGTTTACCAAATGAGGGATGTAGCTGAGAGGGAATGTTACTGGTAAGATAGTTATTTATGTTGTTTATTTATTTATATTTATAATGTTTATAGGAAATGGCAAACCACTCTAGTTTCTTTGACAAGAAAACTGCAAGTGGGTTCATGAAGAGTCAGATACAAATGAACAACAATAAAATTGTTTAATTAGTACTTGTTTAATAAATACTTAAGTGAATGAATGAATACATGGATAGATGGATAAATATGAATGGATAAGCAAACATCAATACTGAAGTGTTGTTTTTCCATTCTTAAGTAGGGAAAGCAGAGATACAACTGAAATGATGTAGGCTAAAAGTTACCTGCTCCTCTCCCTCTCTCTCCCCCTTCCCCGCCCCTTTAGACATGTTAAAATGAAGACCCAGAACAGTGTTTGGCATATAGTAGGCACTTGATACAGGTTGATTGATCCAGGGTAATGGAGCTTACCTCTATTTCATGCCAGGGGGCATGGCAGTTGTAAGGCATTTTCTCATTCCAACTCAAATAGTAGGCTTTGGAAAGTGGTCACTGAGGCAGAAGCTATGCAATTCAAAAGAAAGTCTTGACCTAAATGCTTTTGCCAGATGGTTAGCTGGCTGGCTGGTGGGGTTCAGCTGGGGAAGCACAGACCCGTTCATTAAAGTATGCAAATAGGGAATTTAATTTCCTTTTTTAAGGCATATGTTTTTTGAATACTAAATCAAGGATATTTTTCTTCATGAAACTAAAGAAATTAAAACCAAACTTACTTTAAAAATGCAAACTTTAAAAATGAGAGACAAAATAACTATGAGATAAGTCAGCCACGCATGCTCAGTACTGTGAATCCAACCCACTTTAAAAAAAAAAATGGAAATAGCCTTTGGCTGTAGTGATCTTGCAAAAGAGCCAGACTGCTTCCCAGCAGAAAAAAAAGAATGGAGAAGCAAGTGAAATTCAATAAATAACCAGCAGGTGGCAGCACAACAGAGAAAACAGCTCCATTGATGGCCACAGAAGGTCACACACAATTTAGCAGAAAACTAGTAGATGGCATCTTCAAAACAGCAGAAAATAATACCAAACCAGATGATTTCATGGCAGCTTCTGAGTCAGACAAGTTGTGTAGCCTGTGTTAGGTGGCACAGTGGATAGTGAACTGAAGTCAGGCATGCCTGATTTAAAAATCTAGCCTCAGACACTTACTAACTACATGACCCTGGCCAAGTCACATAGACGCTATTTGCCTCAGTTTCCTCAACTGTAAAATGAAGAAAATAATAGTACCTACCTCCCAGGACTGTTATGAGGATTAAATGAGATATTTGTAAAGTGTTTAGCACAGTGTCTGGTACATAGTAGGTGCTATTTAAATGCTATATGTTTATGGTTATTATTATTTTCCTTGCCATTCTATTTTAATTAACTATTCCTTTTGCTTTGGATTAATGTGTTCTCTGGTTTGGTCTAATAAAAATAAACCATCAGGGGTGGCTAGGTGGCGCAGTGAGTAAGAGCGCCAGCCTCGGAGTTGGGATGACCCGGGATCAAATCCGGCCTCAGAAAATGAGCACCCACACATAAATAATGACTAGCCGTGTAACCTTGAGCAAGTTACTTAACCCCAATTGCTTTAAAAAAAATAAAAAAATAAACCATCAGTGGGGGCTTATGAGCTATGTTTTCTGTGGATGCTGATCCATATCATGCCTTGAACCTCAGAGTAGCTTTCAGGGCCCCATATTTGAAGAGATATAAGCTACTCTTAGAAGGTTTGAACACCCCTGGATTAGACTCAGCCCCACAAATGGTGCCCTCTAGATGCAGGGTCCTGTAGCCATCCCTTGTACTGTCCAGATGTGAGTATTGGGTCTAAGAAATGGAACAATAGAGAAAATAGGCAGGAAACTCAAAATTTGGAAACAAGAAATTAAAAAGTTACTGCTACCAAAAATGCTTTCTGTCCCCAGAGGCTATCTGTGCCTTCTCAACATGCCTTTCAGCAAAAACCTTAAAGAATCAGCTAAAGCTGGCAATGTTGGTTCACTTCAATGTATTCTCCAGGTTTGGTTCAGTGTTGGGTCCATGCCATGCTGGTTTAGGGATTTCCCCCAGGTGTATTGCACTTGTAGGGAATCCAGGAGTGTGAGTGCCAACCTTTTCAACACCCACTTTATAATCATACTCCATCTCTGCTAGATTGTTGAGTGCCTAGATTTCATAATGCTGTTGCATGGTTACATGGAGGGATACAGTAGAGGCACTCTGTCACCTGGTGCTCACAAGAGACATAGAAGAGATACCATCTCCCTGGAGTTTGGGTGATTTCAGTGCAGATCACATGGGGCTCTTAAGATTGTCCCAGTCATTTCCACATCTATCATCTATTCCATCTGGAAGGGAACTTTGAGTTCACCTAGTTTAATCCTTTCAGTTTACAGAAGCAGAATCTGAGACCCATAGAGTTGGTAAAGCAACTTGTCCAAGATCACATAGGTGACAGTCCAACAAGCATTTATCAAGTGCCAAAAGTGGGCTAAGGACTGTGCTGTGCACTAAGGATGCAAAAATAATGCAAAAACACAAAACCAAAACCCCCTAGTCTCTGCTTTTTAATACGGGACATTGCATGTAAATAACTAGGTGATACAAAACATGTACATAGTTGTTGAGTAATGTCTGACTCTTTGTATACCCATTTGGGTTTTCTTTGGCAAAGATATTAGAGTAGTTTGTCATTTCCTTCTCCAGCTCATTTTACAGATGAGGAAACTGAGGCAGAGTTAAATGATTTGCCCAGGGTCACAACCCCGTAGTAAGTGTCTGAGGCCAGATTTGAACTGCGAAAGATTAGGAATCTTCCTGACTCTTACCTGCTTTGCCAGCTAGCTACCCTTGTACATAGTAGGTGACAGTAATGTAAAAGAGGAAATTTGGGGTGTAGAATTGGGAAAGGCCAACAAGTTGGTATTTGAGTTGAATCTTGAAGAGACAGAGGTGAGTAATCAAAGTATTACAGACATATATGAAACAGTCAGTGCAAAAGAGATGGAGAGTTCAAAGAATTACATTGGCTAATTGTAGCTTAATCCTAATTAGTTAGTAGCAGAGCTGGGACTGGAACCCAGTGTGCTCTGCCTCCAAGATTATTGCTTTTTCCACTAGTCTTACCTCTATTAAAGAAGCCCAGGACCAGCCAGGTACTGACCCAGGAGCGCAAAGCACAGGACGCCTTGAGGAATCGAAGGAGGTGGGGGCAGAGGTGGGGATAATTTTGTCTAGCTTTCATTACCCTCTTTTCCCGAAGCCTCCACAGCTATACTGCCTATCGTGGAGGGTTTTTGTTTTTTTGTTTTTCTCAGTAGAGGGGAGGGGTCCCTCTGGTGACACTCTGGGCTGGAGCAGAGAATTGCAACTTTGCTAGGAAATATCCCCGGAGGCATTCTTCACCTAACTGTTCTAGTGTTACAGTATTACCCTGAGGAACCACCTGGGGAGGTTTGGTTTTAAGGAGGGGAATCTCATTTGCATCCCTTGCCTTACTCCCAGAGGTCCACGGGATGGGAGTGAAGGGGAAATATTCCTCAGAAGTTTACTCCTATTTCTGGAGCCTAAGGCCATTTTCTTCTTTAGAGCCTTTAGAATTTGGAAGTGAGAGGGTAGGCAAGTCTCTCTTTAGATAGGCCACTCAAGGACTGTAACATAAGAGATCCCAGAAAAGGAATAGGCAACTTTGTCACAAGTCTGGGTTCGGAAAAACAAAACAAACATCAAAAGAGCCTCCCGAAAGAGTGGAATTATAATGACCAAACTTGACCTAAAAGAATAAGAAAATCCACTTTCCTCGGTTGCAATTCTTTTTAGAAACTTTGTGTGTGGGGCTTGCTCCCTACCCCCACCCCCAGCCCCGCGCTTCTTTGTTTTTGTTGCTTTTAAATTATTTGTTACAAAGAACAGCATTCTGGGCAAGGAAGGGATATGTTTAGAAAGGAAAATTATGTTCAAGCAAAAGCTGTCAATATTTGTTTTTAGAAAGAAGAGCTATGGATTCGGAGGATTGTGCTTTATGCAATGAGATATATTCAGAAATATATACAGATAACAAATGGAAGACTGATATCTGCAGTAATGTATACTATGAAACACTAAGCTCTGAGGCAGGAGTGTGGTTGAGCCGCTCCCGCGCCCTTCCCCCACCCCCAAGAAACGACTTTCTATTTTGTACATCATTAGTTGAAGAAAAATAAGTGCACACATGCTTAATGCACTCGAGTATTTATTTTGTTCAGTTAAATCAGCGTTACATATTTTGGTGGACAGCAACCCAGGGGGCGCCATATTCAAACTTAAACTGTGCCCAGGAGAAAGCGCCGCCAAATTAAAGGTTTCCTAGGGCTTCTAAGACCACAGCGGGGCATAGCTACTTTGTGTGCAGGGTAGTAGAAAAAGGTTGTGTGCGCGCTCCACTTCATCCACTAAAATCCTGAAAACTGCCCGCGCCAGAGAGAAGGAGGGCCCTGGAAACAGCGAGGGAGCCAGACTGGAAGGAGTACGAGGGAGTCCAGCCGGAGTCTAGAGCTGAGAAGCCTGGAGATCCTCCACGCAGCACGATGGTAGTTCGTTTGTGCCATTGTTTCAACTTCCACTGGGGCCCTCGGCGGGCTCCGGAGCGGGAGCAGGGGTGGGAGGGGACGCGGTGGGCCTCCTTTGGGGTCCCCGCCCCTCTTCTCTCCCCGGAGTTCTCAGGGGAGATCTGTCTGCCCAGGGCTTTGTGAAGTGTCTTCGGTCACTATGGAAACCCAAAAGGAACGAAGGAAGAGGGGCGTGGGCTGTGCAGTCGGTCCCTCCTGCGGCTCTCACTTATCTCCTTTCCCGGTTCTGTAGCAAAGCCTGACGGGAGTCGTAGTCCGAAGCCTCCCGGTCTGGAAGACCATAGGATTGGAAGACCGATGGTCCCTATCACTATCAGTCTTCTAGTCCTAAGCTAGGAGCCTCGGCTGCGGGGTGCAGAGGGGGAGGGGAGGCGGAGCCAACGCTCAGTGATTGGTTGAGGCTGATCCCTCTGTGCCCTCTCCCCCGCCCCCGCTCTCTGTTCCCCCTCTCGCATTACTCTTCCCCCACCCTTAGCTGCTCCTCCCTCTCCCCCGCCCCACTCCGTCTCCCATCCCCGAGTTCTTGCTTAGAGTGCTGGGGGTTACCGATCACATCGCGGCCACGGCGGAACCGGATCGCGGCGGCAGCGGTAGCAGCAGCGGCAGCAGCCGCCTTCCTGGCTCAGAGCATCCAGGGCCCCAGTCCGGTCGCAACGACAGGAGGACGGTGGAGGACGCAGGAGCTTGCAGCATTGGCAGCCAGGCAGAGTGGGTGATGGCATAGTGGGCAGTGGGCTTCTCCCTGAGTGACAGCAGCAGCATCATCTGCCCCCTTATTACCTTGGCGGCGAAGCCTTACAAAAGGGCGTGTGGGAGGGATGGGGAGGAAATAATCCCCGAACGCACCAGGAGGGAGGTAATTCCCCCCCACCCCGAATCCTAAAGAGGGCGGAAGAGGTAGGGTGGGAGTGTATATTCCTCCCTCCTACCCCCCCAGCACCGCCACCACCTTCGCACCCACGCACTAGAGGCGGGAGACCGGAGGTCAGAGGGCCTGATCTGGGGTGACCTCTGGAGCTCCTGGGGATGAGAGGGGTGGTGCAGGAGGGTAGTGGGTGCTTTAGAAATTGTTGCTCTAAGGGTCGGGGGAGGTGGTGAGGAATGGGATGGAGGGCAGTTTGTGTTGAGATACTGATGGTGGGTTGCTGCAGGCTGAGTTGGTCCGATCTGGAGATGCACGAACCCCCTTTGCCCCTCCCCCTCCTGTCCCTTCCCCTTTCAGGCTCTTCGAGGTCTCTGGTTGCACGCTCTCTCCTCGCCCATAACCCCTTTACCCCTCTGCCTGATTGTGGCCCCAAGAGTCGGGATTTCAGCTATGAGCTGACTGCTATTCTTTCCCAACCCAGGCCCCGCGCTGCGTCGGGGAGAGGGCGCGGCACCACCGCATGCCTCTGCCACCTGCCCAGGGCCACAAAGAGACCACTCGCCACATCTAGCTCTAAGGGCAAGAAAGATGCCTGGGGTCTTAAAATTCAGCTCTCCAGGCCTTTCGGGCAACCTGCTTTGAAAAAGGCGAAAGATCCACCTTGCAAGCTTTGGGGAAAGAGATGGGATGGATCCTTTAGGGCTGGGCTCTTGATGAGTCTGGGGGGTAGACGGCAGAGTGGGGGGGGCGGTGTTGAAAGAGGCAGGAGCCTGGATTTCTGGAGAGAGACAGAAAGGGTGGATGCAGGAGACTGGGTGGGGTGAGTAGTGCTTTGGTGTTCTGGGGAAGGAAAAAAGCTCTGAAGTGGGAGTTTGGGTGAAAGACTTGAAGTGCAAAAACCAAGGGTGTGTGGGTATGCAAAATCTGGAAGCTGGGAATAGGTCTCTGAGCAGGGCGTGACTCTAGGCTGGGTTTAAGAGAGATGCTGGGGGCTAGAGAAAGGTAAGAGTAAAATCTGAGCCAGATGGAGCTTTGTTTCGAAGCTTGAGATTGGGGAGGGAGGTTGGCCTCACGTTTGGGGAAAACCCGGCGGATCCCCAACCCACCCACCTTTTCCTCTTCGAAGCTCAGAGGCCCTAAGAATGTTTTTGTTTTTCTAGTTTGTAAAATGTAAAAAAAAAAAAATACTGAAATCTTTCGGATAATTCTATTTGGGAAATAATACCCCTTCTTACCAACCCCATTCTCACGCCCCGAAATAGAGGCTCTAATCCCACCTTCTTGTTAAAGGCGATCTTTATTTAAGATATTTAGTTGACAGTAAGGGCACATACTAAAATGAGGCTTCATTTTGCCAGAGTCTTGCCACTTTCATCCAGACCTTGCCTTCTCCCCTCAGACACATTGTTGAATCCCTTTTGGTGTGGCGAATTGTATGCGCTGCTCCTGCCTGCCTGAATTACAGATCTCGGCTACTTGCGCTGTCCCCACCCCTTAGTGCTTCTGATGCCTTCTGTCTGTGGACAATCTACCTTGCTCTGTGGAGTTAGTATCAGAAATGTGTCGAGTTCGACATCAGGCGTTCTAGTCATAGCTGCGTATGTCTTCTTTGGGAGTCTCTTCTATGCCAAACCCTAGTGCAAAATTGAAATATTCTTGGGGTCGCTTTTGCTTAAAAGACGGGCTTTGTCTCCAGAGGAGTCTGGTACGACTGGTTATATGTTCGTGTGTAAGAGGAAGTCGTCATGTTTGGGGATGCTTCTGGTGAAATTTGGAACAAGGCTGCTGTAAAAATCAGCCCAGGAGTAGAGCTGATTCTCATTTCTTAGTGGCATAAGGGGGAAGAGGGATGGGCCTCGGGTCGTTTGCCAAATGACCACACCCAGTCTGTCAGTTCCGATCTCGCGTATTGTCTCCCGACCTAAATTTAGGACATGGATGCCCTGGGTGGGGGAAAGGAGATCTTTTTTTTTTTTTAATCAAAACATAAAATAATAAGAAATTTGGCAGTCCTCTATTCTTTCCTCTTAGTTTGCTCCATAGATATCCATGTTGTTAGAGCTGCAATTGGAATTCATGTCTTAGCTGTAAGTTGACATGTAGGATCGTGAATATAGGGGCTGTAGAGAGGCCATTTAGTACAAATTCCTCATTTTACAAATGAGGAAACTGAGGCCCAGGGAGTTTTTAAGTGACTTGCCCGAGGTCACACAAGTAGCAAATGACAAAACTAGGGTTTGAATTCATGTCCCTTGGCTCCAAATCCAGTGACACCACATGTGCCTAACCGACAACCAGTCTTTTTGTTTTGTTTTTTTTGAAAGACGTTTAGCTAATACCAAAGTTGGGGATGATGTGTATTTAAAATCAGTAAACAAGCATTTATTAAGCGTCTATTATGTTCCAAGCACCGTGCAGGAATTGGCATTTATTTATTTAATAAATGAAAAGCGGTTTGGTGCCAGGATACCTTTAAGAGAAAAACAGCTGAACTAGCCCTATGATGGAGACAGTACAAATAATGTGATCTGATCATGCTCCAGAAGAAAACACTAATTAGTTTTAGGTTTGTCCTTCCATTAACTAATGAGATTTTCCTCTCCCTTTTCCCAGGCCATCACTCAGAGTCTGAATTTCCCTTTTAATTTTTTAAATTCTGATTTTAACAACAAATAAAAAGGACATTTCCATATATAGTAGAACAGAAATATGATTGTGCATGAAGCTGCAGGGTTCTATTATGCACAGTTCCCTTTTTAAAAAATCATATATTAAGTATAACCTGTAGCTTTTAATACTGTCCTGTTTGTGCTGCTTTCTGGTCTTCTATTCTCTTCAAATATTTTGAAAGAAGATGTCTCAGTGATCTTCCCTTGAGTATGAATTTCCAAAGATTTTTACTTGGTTAACATATTATAATAAAGAAATAAATAGATGCTGGAGAACTTAGCTGCTTCCCCAGGCAGCTTTTGAACAGAAAAGACTTATTGGCTAGTGGAAAGTGTGTTTACCTAATAAAGCAACAATGGATTTTTTGAGTTTGTGGGTGTGAATGATTTTTTAAAAGAATTTGAAAAATACTTAAGGATTTGACTTTTAATCTCCTAATTTCAGAATCTTGTTTTAGGACTGGCTGTGAATATTATTAGTTGTCTGAGCTCTTTAACCAAATATAAACATAAGAAGGGGACAGCCAGAGTAGCATTTTAAATGTACCACAAACCATGGGGCAAAAGTCGGGGGAAAATAAGAAGCCCAATAATAGAAACAAATCCAAACTCTTGATATTGACATTTATTTATCTCATTTTATAGATGGATAGGTTTTCAGGCTAATATGGAGAAATGTTACAGTGAGTTTGTTTTAGAATAGGATCATTTTTGTAATCTGTATGACTTTTTAGGAACTTTTTACAGCTCTTAATTCTTCCACTAATTTGGCATACTTCACCAACATCAACCTGATTCTCAAGCCCAAAAGAACTTTGAGAACTGGTTGAGAGGGTTAAAGATATTTAGTCTGGAGAAGAGGAGACTGGGAGAAGTAGGGGAAGATAGAAGAAAACAAGGGACGATATAGTTGCTGTCATGTGGAAGGGCTCTGACTTGGTTTTCTTGACATCAGAGGACAGAACTAGGAGCCGTAGGTAGAAATTTCTGGGGGTGGCTAGGTGGTGAATGGCTAGGTGGTGAAGTGAGTAGAGCACCTGCCTTGGAGTCAGGAGGACCTGAGTTCAAATCCAGCCTCAGGCACTTAACACTTACTAGCCATGTGACCTTGGGCAAGTCTCTTAACCCCAATTGCCCTGCCCTCCCCCCGCAAAAAAACAAACAAAAAAGAGAAAAAGAAAGAAATTTCAAAGAGCTATCTTCCTAACAATCAGAGGTATACCCAAAGTGGAACGAACAACCTTGGGAACTAGTGGGTTCCCTTGCCATCACTAGAGATCTTCAAATACTGACTTTTTGTCCATTTGCTATGGATGGTATAGACAGGATGCTTCATCAGGAACAGATTGGATTAGTAGGTCACTTCCCATGATGGGATTCTGCAATTCTTCCCTCTGTGGTAGCAGGTTAATGGTGGTAAGGTAGGTGAAATGGTCTTATCCAGACCACACTGGCATGTTTATAGGCACATAGAGAGTACTAATTTCCTTCCAGCCAGTCCCCACTATGCATAAATGTTGTAGCTACTTGGGTCCCCAGTCCCAGGTGTTCATGACCCAAAAGGTGAGGAATAAAGGTTTACAGAAGAAAGCAATTACATTAGCTCCTCCTGCACATGTACAGAGAATACTGCTACATGCACATCTTGTCAGGGACATGGGTAGAACCCTCTGCAGTCTGTTGGCATAGCTCTTTCAAATAGCTACCTCACACTCTCTCCTTTGCTGGATTTCAGTTTTTTAACTCTTTGCTTAGAAGATAGGTTTGTGTTTATACTTATTGAACTGATTAGAAAGGCAGCATGCTACATAGAAAGGACAACGGATTTGGAGTTGGGACCTGAGTTCAAATTCTACCTCTGACACAGTACCTGTGTGAACTTGGGCAAATGACTTCATTGTTCTGGTTATCAGTTTCCTTGTCTATAATTGGATTAGTCTCCAAGATCCCTTCTAGCTTTAAATCCATGATGCTACATGTATTTTTATGGAGAGGCAGCAAGGTGTTGTGGGGAGAGTGTTCAATATGGCCTCAGAAAAGCCTGGGCTCTAGTCCTACCTGGACACTTAACAAGCTGTGTTATCCTGAACAAGTCATATAAACTTGATTTAGGCAACTCCTTCGAATTTAGTTTCTAAAAGTCATAAACAGGTTGCAGTTTGTGTTGGTGAAGAGAATTCTCATACCATGAAGTTCTGTAATGACAAAATCACTGATGCATAGGATGGGCTATCGGAATAAAACTATGTACTAGGGTGCTATGTTAGATGAGTCAGTGTTCAGGAGCCAGTTCATACTGGCTCTCAAGAGCCTGATTTATTAAATTTTTAGTAGGAGCATTTCACAAATTTGTCAAAAATGTTACAAATCGGGTTTGATCTATTGTTTTGTTGATGAGACCTAAGAAAGTAATGGAGTAATGTTAATGCAGATAGACTTAAAAATGTGTCATGAGTACATATTCCACCCCCCATCCCCCTCATTAAACATTTACTAGCATATCTATGTCTAGATGCTTTCTTGACCTTAAGGCATGACTAATGGAAATGAGATAATAACTGAAAAATGCTTTTCTAATTTTAAAGTGCTTTATGAATGCTATTATTATTGTTGATATTGTTGTTATAGAAGCCATTCCTGCTATGTTGAAAGCTCACATAATATTGAAAGGATAGTTTGGTCAAGTGACATTTGTGAGTTGGGTTTATGGTACGTCTGAGAGTCCTCAACTGGGATTCCTAGGCCAACTCTGGACTTCAGTCTACCAGTTTCTAGAGTTTGGATTTTAAGACCAGATGGCCCCAGGTCAAGGACCAGAAAAGTAAAATTCAACAGAGAAGTGGCATAACTGACCACCGTGGAGCTAAGTACTCCAAGTCTTCTGGAGGCTGTAAGGCAGCACCTGGCTGCACTTGCAGATGTGGTTCTGGTGCTAGACCCATTCATTGAGCCAGTCATCCATGCTTGTGGAATAACCTCATTAGATGGATGACTGCAGCCTATATGGAATGTAAACTCCTGAAGGGAGGGGCCTGTTTCCTTTTCATCTGCGTGTCCCCAGTATTGCTGCCTCGAACATAGTAGGTGTGGAATAAGTATTTGTTGATTGATTGATGATGCCTGAGTAGAAATCCCCCCACCCATTGAATTGCCAATTTAAATGAGTGATGATTTAATAAGCAGAATGAGACACATTTTTGGACCTTCGTCAATAAGAGAATTTGCTTTGCCTGATAGTACTTATTTGTTACAAAGGTTTTGTTTTTCTTTTTTCTTTTTTTTGTGGTGGGGAGGAAGTGGAAAAGGGAACAGGAGATGGTAGGAGAAAAATTAATGCTTGATAATTGGAAAAAATGAATTTAAAATGTTTGAGGGAAACAAAAAAAAAGTTAGTTGTTACAAACCCAACAGCTACAGACTATATGTGATAAGGTTTTGAATTGCAGACCTGCTTATTTTATAACCCAGTAAGTTGAATTAAAGAGGGGAGAATGTAAGTAGAGGCATGGAGTAAGGTTTTAGCATGAATTCACAGACGTCGAGAATTGCAAGCTCAAGAGATTTCAGAGGTCAGTCTTTCAGCCCAACCTTTCTTGAGCAAGTAACCCCTTCCCTAGAACATCATGGCTATGGAAGGATCCCAGAAAACTCTAGGAAAGGGAAATAACTCACCAGCCTCCTGAGGTGTAGGTCTAGTACTTGACAGCTACAATGGTTAGGAAGCTCCTCATGGCTTAGGCTTAGTTCCACATATGGGGCCCTCTAGACCTGGGGTTCTGTGGCCATCCTTTGGGTTGTCTATATGCAAGCATCCAGTGAAAGAAATGGGCCTATAGAGGAAACAAAGGACCCTGTGCCCAGGGTCACATAGCTCATAGGTGTCTGAGGTTGGATTTGAATCTCAGTCCTCCTGATTCCAGGGCCAGTGCTCAATCTACTTTGCCACCTAGCTGCCCTCCTTTTATGGTATTTTTTTTAGAAGCAATTGGGGTAAGCATTGGCCAATTTCTTAATCTCTCAGTGCCCCTCCCCTTTTCTAAATTACTGAGGAGTTGTTGATGTGTATCTGTGGAGGAAGTTCTCATACATGGAGATACCTACATCAAAGAAAGCAATAAACATCCACTCAAAATGTGGAAACATAAGGAATTAAAAAGATACTGTCACCATAAACAGTTGCTGAAAATGTTTTCCTGGCTCCAGAGGTTATCTCTTTCTTCCCAGAAGCCCTTCTGCAAAAACCTTAAAGAGCCAACTAAGTCTCGGGAAGTTGGTTTACCTCAGTGCATTTTCCAGTCAAGTTCAGTGTTGGGTCCATGTTACGTTTGTTCAGGGATTCCACCAAAGTGCATTGTACCTAGCAAACCCAGGAGTGTGGGCACCAACTTCAGCACGCACTTTTTAAATCATACTCTTATCTAGACACAGTAGATTCCTGAGTGCCTCATGAGGTACAGGCCTAGCACCTGACAGCTATTATGGTTCGAAAACTGCCAGTGGCTGCTTCTCTGCAGTTTCCTCCCAGGGCTCCTGGTTCTGCCCCTCCAGAGCCAAGGAAAACAAGCTTAATATGCATAATATTAAAATGCAGTCATTCTTATTTGCTGGCATGAAGAAAACAGACTCACTTTGGAATTTGCTTTCAATTTGCCTCCCAGGTATGATTTTGCTCCTACTCAAGCACACTTGGGTATATTTCCTTCCTTTGGGCATCTATCAGTGTATCTTTTTTTTTCCCAGGCAGTTCTAATTTTTCATATCCCACAGTGGATTATAATCCAGGGAATGTTTTGCATCCTCTTTCTTCTGTTGCCTGCTTCTTGATAATTTCTCTTCTTCGGTTTTTTTGTTTTTTGTTTTTTGTTTTTTGGGGGGGGTTTTTTGGAGGGGGAAGGGTGGAGCAATTGGGGTTCCCTCTTTTTTTCTGTAATGAATATTTATGTCTGGGTTTTTTTTCCCAACTTCACACCTGAAGCCTTGGGGAGAGAGTTCTGTTATAAATAGTATCCTCACAAATAAGGGTAGACCAGAGAACATAAAGAAGTTTCTAGTTGTGAACATCATCTTTGGATAATCTTTAAGTAAATCAATAACACAGTGGAAGGAATGTTGACTGGTTCTAGGGTCAAATCCTGCCTCTGACATTTAATACTTGTGTGATTTTAAACAATTCACTGAACCTCACAGGGCCTCATTTTCCTCATCTATAAAGTGAGAATGTTCAACTAGCTGACTTTTGATGTCACTTTCAGCTCTAATTTTTGATCAACTAATAGGAAATAATTTAAGAGGCCAATTTCTCTCTCTTTTTTTCTTTTTAAATTTAGGGCACAATTAAACATACGTCTTAGGTCAGGGAAATATTGAACTTTCCAACACTTAGCAAGAAATTATTTCTGATTGAATCTGTCCATATTTTAAATTACCTTTTTGTGTGTGCTCTGAGACACCCCAAAATTGTTTGTGTCATTTGAGATTTAGTAGCTAGGTATCTGTAAGAGAATGGTAACAGAAGAATAATTAGTTTAAATGTGTGATTCAGTAGGGTAAAAATCTATAGAGCCTATAGACTCTTCCCATGGAAACAAACTTGCTCCTTTGGAATTTTTCCAAGTTAAAAAAGATAGGGGTGGCTAGATGGCACAGTGAATAGAGCACCAGCCCTGGAGTCAGGAGGACCTGAGTTCAAATCGGCCCTCAAACACTTAACACAAAAACTAGCCAAGTGATCTTGGGCAAGTCACTTAACCCCAATTGCCCTACCTTCCCCCCTCCAAAAGAAAAAAAAGATGAAGTCTTGATTTTATTATAAGGGAAATTTGGATAATTATTTAATAAATAAGATGGTTGAATTGGGATGTTTTGCTCTAGAAAACATATTTCTTGTGGAGATAGAAGTTTCAAGTTCTGTGATTTAGTAGTAATGTAGTATGAAACGTTGGACAAGATGAACTTCGAAATCCTTTCCAGCTCTAAATCAGGGATCTTATGACCTGGATTCAAATCCTGCCACTGATAGTTACTAGTTATGTGGCCCCTTGGCAAGCCAACCTTGCTGAGTTTTCTCATCGGTAAAGTGAGGGGTAGAAAGCCAGCACCTGACATACACGGTTGTTATGAGAATCAGATTAAATAACACGTGATGTGTAGAGCAAGATCTAAGTGCTATATAAACATGAACTGTTATTACTAACACACAGTACCTAGTATTTTAATATGAAATTCTTCAGAACTCCTGTTTTAGAATAAAATTTATTTCACACCCGGCAACTTTTTAAAAAGTTAACTCAGCCACAAAATACTTTGTCTCTGGTAATTGCCTGCCCCACATGACTCAATTTTGTTATGGGTCATCTCAGTCCCTTAGTCTAAACATTCATATAACACAAACCCTTCTCATCAAACTGATGTGAAATTCCATCCAGCCTCCAACATATGGGCACAAAAATACAAAAATAGTTCCTCCATTCTTCAATTAACCCCAATTAGAACTTGTTGGGAGGGGTGGCTAGGTGGTGCAGTGAAAAGAGCACCAGCCCTAGAGTCAGGAGGTCCTGAGTTCAAATCTGGCCTCAGACACTTGACATACTAACCGTGTGACTTTGGGCAAGTCACAACCCCAATTGCCCTCCAAAAAGCAAACCCCCCCCCAAAAAGGACTTGTTGGGAGCAATGAGGAAGCCCCCATGAAAGCAGAAGCAGCAGTAATGATGGTGATAGCTTGCAGATAGGTGGTACTTTACAGTAGCAAAGCACCTTTACTCACATATATTGCAATTTTCCTTTGATTCAAATTAGTGGTTGCAGTTTTCCTAAGGGAGAAGCTTATGGGGATTCCTAGGGAGTTGTCTGGACACTGCCCAGGGTCACATAGCCAGTTTTTATCAAAGGTGGGCCAGGAACCCAGGTCTTCCAGACACTGAGGCTGGCACTCTTTCCACATCATGCTACCTCTACTAAATGTTATTTCCAAGGTGCTCCTGTCACCAGTATCAAACAGAAAAAAAGAGTATTTGTGTTTTATTAGTGAAAAATTATAATGAATGAGAACATTCTGACTTTCTCCAGTTAAATAATATGGTAGCTTTTAACAGCCCAATAATATTAAGAAACGAGAAAATAGATATGCCTCTCAAGTTTAAGCCTAACATATATATTCAAGGTGTTTAGAGAAGGCATTTTCTGACACCTGGGTGGCCTACTGGATAGAATGCTGGTCTTAAGAGTAAGAAGACAACCTGAATTCAAATCCTGCCTCAGACACAAGTAAGCTGTGTAACCCTGGGCAAGTCAATTAACCTTTCTCAGCCTCAGTTTCCTTAAATGTAAAATAAGATGAATGATAGTACTTACCTCACAAGGATTCAATAAACTCAAATGAGTTAATATGTTAAACTGCTTTGGAAACCTTAAAATGCTGTGTAAATGCTAGCTATTATTACAAAAATGATGTGCTTCAATTGTTTAAAATGTAACATGGAAATCCTCCCCATGCTAGCTTCAAGCACAGTACTTTGTGTGAATAATTTGGGAATTGTTTAGATTTGTTTTGTATAAGCTTCCTACTGCTCAGACCTTTGGTTCCCTGTTTAAAATTAAAACCAATTAGCCCAACTTAGGTTTAAGAAAGACTGAATACTGTTGGGGGAGGGCAGGGATGAGAATTTCTGTATTTTCAATCCTGCATTGTGACTGGTTTTTTTTTTTTCTTCCATCCGCCCTTTTTCACCAGAAAGTTTCCTGTGACTGTCACTGCCTTGACTTCTCATGAATGCTTGTTTCATAAACATTCTCTGTGCCCCAAGAGACAATCCCACTATCTTTGTGTTCACCTCAGTTTCCATTTCCCAAACAGCCTCTTTGTTTAACTTCAGACCCTCTATGGGCTTGCTCCAGCCTTTTAAACCTTGACTCTCTGTACTCCCTTCCATTGTCTGCTACAGGCCTTCTCTTTGTCTCTCTGCATGGTGAAGGCACACTGTTGATGCTGAAGCCTCCAGCCTTATTGCACCATTTGTAACCGTATTCTTCCATCATTGATCTGAGCTAGTTCTTACAGGTTTAAAATCCCTTTGGAAGCTTGGATTTTTCCATCCAATTTCCTTTCCTTCCTTGTTTCAATGCCTCTTTAAAGTCTCTTCAGATTTATTCAAATTAGTTCGCTATTTTTGACATGTAGATATAAAAGGCTGTTAAGAACATGGATGCAAAAGTATGCAATATGGTGATTACATGACTATTTTCTAAGTCCCTAAAGGCTAAGATATACTTGCTAGGGATTGATCAGAGATTGCTTTCAACCCATTTAATGCCTTAGTAAAAAAAAAAAAAGTGTTAATTTAAGCTGTTTCTATACAAGCCCACAGTAGCCTATCAATTCAGTGAAAAAAAAATTGTCAAGTTAGTTGTTCAGCATTGGAGTTAACAAAACAACGGATTGGTTGACTGAAAATGTCCAGTCGTCAATGAATTGTTCTGCCTTCTGTCTCTTGCTGGAGCTTTTTCTGACTCTTTGTTTTGAGAGAAAAGAAGATAAGGCATTGTAATTCCTGGTACATGAGGCAGAAGATCATTCTCTTCACCTCCTGGTAGCCTTGGAAAAGTTTGGCAAGTGATTTTCATTCTGTAAACTATTTTGTATTTCCTTTCGACAGACAGAATGGCAATTTTGAGTTTTAATTGCACTCTTTATCTCACATATTACTCAATTTTAAAAAGAGTCAAGCAAATTTCTTTATCTTGAAGATATGATTACAGGATGAGAGTCAACATGGGGGAGGCAATAGAAGACTGACCCTTGGAGAGGGTCTTAGGTTGAAATATACCTCTAATATGCATGCTGTGTGACCATGGGTAGGCCACTTACCTCTCAGTGGCCCAGGCAACTCTAGATAAGATTATAAATTATACATGACTCTAAGTTATAGTATAGTTGTCAAGACTGAAAATGGTGGAAGGAATTACCAACTCCCCCCCCACACACACACACACAAGGAGTTCACACACAAAAAAATCTGAGGTCCAAATGCTTTCCTCCCCACCTCAAAAATTACAATAGATATTTCACCTTTGTGGGGTAAAGGTTGGAGGAGGTTTCAAAGTGGAATTAAAATTTAAAAGAATTGTACCTTTTAAAATACTACTTTATTGTTTAGTTTATAATAATAATACATATTGCTTTTTCACATTATTCCAAAACTCCAAAAATCTTTGAGATTTAATCTCAAAAAAACTTCCATAACTAAAGAAAAAGAAAATGATAAAATATTAAGATCTGTGTGATCCAGCCATGAGATTGTGGGCTTGTGGCAAATCCATCTTTTCCCAAAGATTTCTCTTTAAAATGTTGAATTTGTTGTTAATCATTATAACTATGCACAGGAGACAATACAGTATAGTAATTTAAGACCATGATTGTTAGCCATTTGAGGTTCTCAGGCTCAGGAAGGAGGTCTAAAACTCCTGGTTTAGATGATTGCTCTTATAATAAAATGTAAGAATGTAAGTTTTCTGAAGGCCAACAGTTTAATTTTTTTTTCTTGGTATCCCCAGTGTACACAGCCTAGCATATTGCCCAGGCCATTGTAAGGACTTAATCATTTTTTTTTTTTTTTTGCTTTTTTGGAGGGGGGAAGGCAGGGCAATTGAAGTTAAGCGACTTGCCCAAGGTCACACAGCTCATTTTTGTGTTAAATGTCTGAGGCTGAATTTGAACTCAGGTCCTCCTAACTCCAAGGCCCATACTCTATTCACTGTGACACTTAGCCTCCCCTGCTTAAGCAATTTCTGTTGAATTTCATATGGCCCATATGCAATACCCACAATCCAGAAGAATATTTTTTGTTTCCTCGGTAACATGGTTATTTGCCATCTTTTACATCTGTCCCCATGTATCTAACTGGCCAAGATGCATGCTTAACGTTGCTTTTGGTTGTAGATTTTGCTATTTGAGTATTTAGTATTCTTAACATTTAGCCAGACAGGTGGTGAATAGTTTAGCATAATTTAGAACAGCACAGCAGAGCATCATATAGTATAGATATAGATATAAAATTTGTATATGTATATATACTATATACATATACATACATACACTATATATATGTGTGTGTGTGTGTGTGTGTGTGTGTGTGTGTGTGTGTGTGTGTGTGTGTGTGTGTATGTGTGTGTGTGTATAATATAGAGAGAGAAGAGCATCATGACACAGCAGATAGAGGACCAGCCTTGGAACCAGAAAGGCCTGGGTTCAGAATCTGTCCCTGACATTGGCCATGGGAGCAAATCACACATGACAAATCACTTGAGCCTCCAACGTGCTGGGGATCTCATTGAGGATCAAATACAAACTCTTCTGTTTGTCATTTAGAGTCCTTTATAACCTTGACTCCCAAACTTTCTCAGACTTGTTACATATTATTCTTTCTTATGCACTCTACATAATAACATTAATATTAGCAACAATAACAACCATAGCTAACATTTAATATGGTGCTTATTTGCTGGGCAGCTGTGCTAAGCACTTTAACCTTATCTCATTTGATTCTCACAACTTTAGTAAGTAGGTGCTGGTATTATCCCCATTTTAGAGATGAGAAAACTTGAAGCAAACATGTTAAGTGACTTGCCCCAGGTCACACAGCTAAGAAAGCTCTGAGGTCTTCCTGGCTCCAAGCCTAGGATTCTAGCTGCTAAACTAACTCCATTTCTAACCTAAAACCCTAACTCTAACTCTAATCTTAACCTTACACTGCAGCCAGATTTCACACACAAACATTCCATCCAGACCATGGCTCCACATCTTTGCAAATAGCAGAGTCTGCAACGTATCCCTTCCTAGCCTTCCTTCTTAGAATCACTGGTTTCATTCAGTTGTTGTTGAATCATGACTCTCTATGACCCCATTTGGAGTTTTCTTGTCAAAGATACTGGAGTGGTTTGCTATTTCCTTCTACAGCTCATTTTACAGATGAGGAAACTGAAGCAAACAGGGTTAAGTGACTTGCCCAGGGTCACCCACCTAGTAAGTGTCTGAGACTGGATTTGAACTCAAGAAGATGAGTCTTCCTGACTCTAGGCCAAGTGCTCTATTTAGTACACCACCTAGCTACCCAGTTTCATTCAGGATTAGTTTAAATGCTTCCTCCTATCTAATTAATACCCTCCTAGCTGCTAATGCCTTTCTCCCAAAAAATTACCTTGTGTTTCTTTTTTCCTGTGTTTTATATGTTCTTATGCACACATATTGTCTCCCTGGATGAAATATAAACTCCTCCAGGGCAGGGATTGTTTCAATTTTATCTTTGTATCCCCAGTGTGATGGAACCAACAGATGATGAACCTCTGTTGCTTGATTATTAATCAGTGGAGGTAATTCCTCAAATGTGAGTTCCTACACTGATGAAATCACAGATGTGGCCCCCCCCAAAAAAGGATATATTATTTTGTAGTCAGTTTTCAATTAGCATGTATTAAGTATGTACTAATTACCAGGCACTGTGCTAAGGGCTTTTGTACTTTTGACATAGGCTCACAAGTTGACGGTTGCTTTGTAACTATTATAACATTTCTTCCATGTATGATTTTATTTTCCCCAACTAGATCTCAGGTTTCTTGAGGATGGTAATTGTGACTTGTCTTTTATTCCTATCTGATTATAATAAAACCTAGGACCTAAGTTAAGTATTCTACAAATGCTTACTGATTGACTGGAGGAACTATCAAAATATTACCAAAGGACTGGATGCCTTGTGCTCTGTGATAGAACAGAAACCTAAACCCAGAGCTTAAAGGTACCTTCTAGGTGTCTTCTAACCCAAACCCCTTATTTTACAGATGAGGAAACTGAGAGCCAAGGAGGTTAAGTGACTTAGCTAAAGTGGCATGGGTGTAGTGAGGCTGAGCCCTTGTCATCTGAACCCTAAATACTTTCTAGTCAATTGAAACATGCAAGGTTGGTGGTTATCAAAAGGGTTTTGTAGAAGGCAGGATTAAAATGGAACTCACAATATCAATAATTGATGTCTGGCGCTCTTGCAGCATTGGAAGACATTGGAAGGTTGACTTCTGTTTGCTTTGTCTCTGTATAGTATGTTCAGTCATCCCCTAGACCTGGTAGAAGGCAGAATTTGAAAGCTGTGATCACTATAGAGATTTGTCATCAGACGATATTGGTAGCCCCATACGGTGACTGTGGAACCATGATCACTGCTTAGGAATGCTGACATACTTTGCCACTGTTTAGTTTCTCTTCCTAAATGCACACAATGTGAAAGGAAAGGGATTTAATAAGGTAGAGACCAATATCCTGGGGCATTTGGGTCAAATGAAAAAAGACTGAATGTGTAATAGCTTAAGAAAAAACCCTTAAGGTAGGAGAATGGAATAATAATACTTTTTTTCTGAGTTTGCAAGCCTTGTTTTCCTTTCACTAATTGTTGTTTTTGTTTGGATTAAGAAAAAGAAAAAAATCCCAGTATGAAATTTAGGAAAATGGAAAGGACTGACTGGGCAGTGTAATATTACCATCCTAACTCCGAATACAGAAAGTCATTAATGAATCTCTTCCAGTGTTCAACTCATCTGCTCAAAAGCATGATGGCATATTTAATCACTTCCTTTCCAAGACTATTTCTAGCCTATTAAATATAAACGTGATGACACTTTTTTCCAGGACTTAGTTCAGATTTTCTTTTGTCCATTTTCCTCCTATTAATCACTGTTTGATCTTCTCTGTGACTGAGAGCTGGCATCATATGAGTACAGGGTATGAAGGAGGGGGAAGAAGTGGGAAGAGAATCCTCCTTTGTCCTTCCTTCCACATTCTCCCCTTCTCTGGGTTTTTGCTTGGATGGGGCCAGGATTAGCTGATTTGCTCTAAGAGCATTGTCCCTGGCTCAACATAGCAGCTTAGAAAAGGCTCCTGTTTTTTTTGACCAGTTTTTCTGAAGAGCAAGAGAGGGAAGGAAAGAGTTTGCAGGGAGGAAAACCAGAAGGAAAACTAAGGAATTTTTCTACTGCAAGTACTTAGGGAACTCAGAAGTGGATGATGTAGCTCCTGTGTCCACATGGCCCATCTTTAATCTCTGAATTGGTATGTTATATGCAATCTTGGCTCTGTGGGCTCTTCCTGCCCCCCTCAGTTTAGCTTTGTATGTCTCTTACCAGGTTGTAGCCTGAGATAGTCTCATACCGTGTGAGTTATATCCCTGGTAGAGAGAGCTAGGGGCCATAGGATCATAGAGTTAGAGTTGAAAGGGATCTCAGAGGTTATTTCCTTATTTTACAGATGAGGACACCAAAGGCCAGAGGTTAAGTGACTTGACTAAGGTCACACAAGTAGTAAGTGACAGGATCAGGATGCAAACCTAGTTCCTTTGACTCTAAAACCCAACCCTCTTTCCCCTGGACCACATTTCCTCCCAGAGAGGGAGGAATAAAGGGGAAAACTGACTCTTGTTCCCTGAACTGCTTGACTTTCCTGAAAGATACAAAGGCTCCTTGATCTTTATATATTTGAGCCATCCTCTGAACCCTGAGCTGTACCATGGTACTTTGCTCCCTCCCTAGCCTCATTGCACAGTGGAAAGAGTGCTGGATTTGGAGTCAAAGGACCTTGGTTCAAATCTTGATTCACTTACTACCTATGTGACCTTGGACAAGTCAGTTAATTTCTGTAGGCCTCACTGTCTTCATCTATAAAATGGTAGGGCTGCCTTATATGACCTTTCCAACACAAAATCTGTTATCCAGACCTGTACTTTGTGTCCATCCTGATCCAGATACAGATATTCCTGGGACTATGTGTTTTATAGAGTTGTGGGGAGAAAAGTGCTTTTAAAACCTTAAAGTTTGATAGAAATGTGAGCAATGATATGATGAGATGATGGTGATGGTGATGATGATGAGTGATGGTCCAATCCCTAGCCTTCCTCTCCAAGCTTTGACTTCCACCTTTTACCTTTTTCCACCTTCTGTTCCTAACATTAGCTTTTGTCAGTTACTTGGTCAGAAAGACAAAGAAATAGCTTTTGGGTTAGGCCCTTATTGTAGCCAATGCAATTCCACAGATATTCATGAAGTGCCTTCAGTGTACCAAATACTAGCAGGCTCATTAGATGACACAGAGTTGAGTCTTCCTCATTTTTGAGGGCGTCTTTAGGTGCAATAAGAAGCTTACAATATACCTAAGGAGATAAGACATGTTCTTTGTCACTCTTGTTTAAGCAAGTCCCAGTGGCTCCTGGTAGGATACAGTGCAAACTCTTCTTTTGGGCACTAAAACCTCTTCAAAATCCAATTCCAGTCTGTCTTTCTTTTTGTCTTTAAGAAAGTCAAAGACCATGTAAAATCTAAATAAACCTAAATAAAAATCCTCTCTGCAATGTCCTTGATAAGCAGTCAATCCAGCCTCTTTGAAGAACGCTGGTAATGGGGTACCTGCTTCCTCCTGAAGCAGAACGTTGTCTTTGCAGATAACTAATTGTGAGGAATATTTTTCTTGTGTCTGGGCAAACCCTATCTTAAGCTTTCATCTATTGCTTCTAGTTTTTGCCCAACAGGGGCTAAGCAGAAAAAGTTTAATTAATGAGGGAAGACAGTGGGGAAAACGTTAGATTTATAATCAGAAGACCTGGGATTGAATGCTGGTTCTATCACTTATTACCTGTTGTAGCAGCAAGCACCCCAATATCCCCAGGGTAGCTGCCAAAACAGGTTCTTAGATCTGCTTTTGTAAAGGAAAGCAACTCAAAATGGGTTAACAAGCTTACTTTAATAAAACAAACATATTACCTAGTTCAGGGGGAAAAGGTCAGCACCCCAAACTTCAGAGTTACAAAACTTACAGATCAAACAGACAGGCTTCCAAACTGTCCCAACATTACATACATCAATACCAAATCACAGTTACCAGAGAGGGAAGCATCAACATCTGGGTTTTCAAAGCCAGGGGGCTCTCAACAACGGCTTCCCAGAGTCTCATCTGGTCAAATCACACAACACTTCTCAAAGTGAGCCCCAAAGCAAAGCCTCTCATCAGAGTTTATATAGCCTTCTTCTGGCTCAGAGAATGTAACAAAGTTCTTGACCCACAGCCCAATCACAAAGTATCAAGGTATGGGCTTTCCTGAAAAACAAGCCTCCCAACACAGGCTCCAGGTGCACTTAAGCTAGGGGCAGGGAAGATCTTTAAATTTGCATTTCCATTACACCTGTTTAACTTTGAGAAGATCATTTAATTTCTGAGCCTTAAATTCCTCATGTGTAAAACAAGAGGATTGGCCTAAAGACCTCTCAAGTTCCTTCCAGTCCTAAAATCTCTGATCATAGAATCTTTTTTTTCTCAGTTATGTTCTCCTAAGTGTCTTATGACTGACTATCCCTTTTGGACCTTGAGTCCCTTAGCCATCATGCTGACCCTCCTCTGAATACCTACTTTGTTAATTGAAGATTAAAGTTGCAAGAAAGATAATGGAGAATGTGACATGATGGGACCAAGAACACAAGTGGAGGGCTTGAGCTGTACTAGGAGAGATACTTCTTCTCTTGAGAGAGGAAATAAAGAGGAGAGAATGAAAGTGAAGGTGCAGAAATGACTTGTGAAGTAGGATGAGATGAATCCCCTTGCTGGATGAGTAGGCCACTAATGAGAACTATCATGTTAGTAGCTTTAGTGTGAGAGAACTGAGTATGTACTGGAAGACAGGCTATATAATTAGGTCTTTTTTTTTTAATTTTCACTTTTTTTTCAATTAATAAGTATTTATTTTCTCAACTTCCCAATTCTTTTTTACATACATCTCAGAGACCTATCCTTTCTCCTAACAATTATATAATACTACTCCTTTCATTATTTAAGGCATTATTCAGATGTCTTCTTAAAAAGTGGTATGAGTCAAGTTCTATCATAACAAAGTCCTAGGGAAAAAAATTAAATTTCTACCTAGAAGTTTTATTATCAGGAATATTCTCTAGGCAAAAGGAGGACCGGAATATACATCTTGGTGAGGGGGAAGAGGAAAAGAAGAGTCAGGTGCCTCCCTTTATTCCCTTCCCAGTACAATATCTGAAGTGAATCAGAAATGTTCTTTAGGTGAGGACCCTGAGTTTGGTGCTTTGGGAAATACAAAGCAGTGTAACCTAATACCCTCTTGTCAAGGAACTTTTATAGTCTAATGGTGGCAATAAACAAGAGATGGTAAACACTATTTTGTTGCTTTGATGGATCCATTTTCATTGCTTTTATCATATGCAATTCTCTTCTGTGCCTTTCTGTTAAACTCCCCCCCCCCAACCTAGAGGATCAACCCCACATGCTGATGTCCCTCTTTTGGGTCTGGATATCAGCACATCTCTTAGGCTGTCTACTTGCTATCCATTGCTTTGCTAAATTACTGGCCCAACTCCTTTTCTGATCATACAGTTCCTGGATGATATATCCCTTACACCACTTCATACTTCAAGCCACCTTTGGTAAAATGCTGCGGTATACTTAAATCCTCCATCATCTTACAGTGTCCTTTGAGACCCATGTAATTTTGTTTCTTCACAGAACATGATAGTTGATTATCCACAATCATATATTATTGCTTGGAAACATTTTTGTGTTAAAAAAAAAAAGATGGATTTTGCTCACAGAGAGAAATGAGATAATTGGAAGTACCATTCAGTTTCCCAAGGATGATTAAGTCCTTTTTCCTCCCAACCCCATTTCAATCCTTGTTCCAGCTCATTATCTTTCTGTAGTGCCTTTACAAGATGTATTTACTGATGGACTAATTCAATGGACTGACATGTGAAAGCCCATCACATAGTTAAACCTATTGCCCTCATTTTATAGACAAGGAAATAAAATCAATTAAGCATTTATTAAATGCCTACTATGTGCAAGGCACTATTATGTTCCATATAAGTCTGACTAAACCTCACCATGCCATGATCTGTCATGATTGCCCTCTTCTGAACACTCTCTGACTTTATCGACGTCTCTTATACTGTGGCACACAAAACTGAAGGCAATACTCCAGATTTAAAAAAAAATTTTTTAATTTTGCTTTTTGGAGGGGGGGAGGGCAAGTCAGTTGGGGCTAAGTGACTTGCCCAAGGTCACATGGCTAGTTAAGTGTTAAGTGTCTGAGGCCAAATTTGAACTCGGGTCTTCCTGACTCCAGGGCTGGTGCTCTATTCACTGCACCACCTAGCCACACCAGCAATACTCCAGATATAATCTAACCAGGGCAGGGTACAGCAGAGCTATTAACTCCCTAGTTCTATACCAAATCACATAATTAACTTGTAACTAAAACCCCTGTATCTTTTTCAAATTGCATATGACTTCTGCTTGGTCCTGGAGGACATACTAGGAATTGGATGAATGTTGGAAAAAGGCAAATTACACTTGATATAAGGGGAAACTTCTTAATAAATTAGAGCTATGCAAAAGTACAATAGGTTGAAAGGCTGAATGGTCTTACATATGGTTTCTTATAGAGGAGATTCTTGTTCAGGTATGGTTTAGACTAAATGACTTCTGACGTTTTTTTCCCCCCAGAGGCAATCAGGATTAAGTGACTTGCCCAGGGTCACACAACTAGTATCTGAGACTGGATTTGAGCTCACTTCTTCCTGAATCTAGAGCCAGTGTTCTATCCAATGTACCACCTAGCTGCCACAATGAGGTCTTTCTAATTCAGATTCTATGAGAAACCTGGGTTACTATCACCTACTACCAGGCATCAGATTCAGACTGTGGCTCTATAGTGTAAGCAACCTCCACCCCTTGCTCCTAGGTTTACCAAGCAGAACAGTCAAATGAGAATAACAATTATAGGAACAAGAATTGGGAAAGAAGATTGGTTGGGCCATTTATAGCAGTGAATTTCATAATCTGATAAATCAAGTATTATGACTAAACATTGGCTCAGGCTTAGAAATACTTTAATTAGGGTAAACCATTCATTATAAGGGCATTTTTGTAACTATATTTGACCTGTTGTGTGGTATGTTTTTCTTCAACACTGATTTTGCTAGCATGCAGAAGTAGCTAAAAACATGCTGTTCCTAAAGTCGCCGGCTGTTACTAGAAACTAGGCAAATTATACCAGAAGGGAAGAAAGGCCCTAAGAAGTGATCAGAGATTCTATTAGTAGACATACACAAATCGTCCCTGTTTTACAATGACTGTGCCCACCTGGTTTCTTCTAGGAGCCAAGAGTGACTTTCACAGTCCATATGCCAGGAAGCTAGGAGATAATTTATCTCATTCTCAGGGACAAGCAAAACAGTTTTTATATGTTATCTGATTTGCTGCTCATAACAACCCTATGAAGTAGATGCCACTATTGTCCCCACTTTATAGACAAGGAAACTGAGGTTCAGAGAAGTTCTGACTTATCCTGAGTCACGTAGCTAAAAAGTGTCTGAAGCAGAAGTTGAACTAAAATCTACTCGATTCTAAAGCTAGCGTCCTAGTCACTGTGGCACCTAATTTCCTAAGTTGAAGTGTTGATCTACAGTGTTGCAAGAATTTCCTCACTGAGGTCCCCATACAAATGAAATCACAAGTCTTATTTTTTAAAAAGATGACGAGAGGAATAGAGAAGAAATAGGATAGATGGTTCTGACCAGTAATGTAATGGTATTTTGATCATGAAAGCACAGTCTTGTAAGATAGTTCCCTTTGGTCCACCAGTACCTTTGTCTTATACTTGAAGGAGTTATTCCCTTCATGGGTCCCTACAGCAACAGGTAATTATTTGCTTAATGATAGCTCTGTGTCTGGTTCTCAGTCCTTCATACTTGGGGGCTGTGGTCCTAGAGAGGAAGTGGGCCAGAGTCATGTAGTCAGCCATGTTCCCCTTATCAGGGCTGTGCCTGACACAGACGTCCCCACTGTACAACTCTCATTTATACTATCAGGGAAGGGGATCTCTCTTTAATCCCGAGGCAAAATTTGCTGATGCTCCACATTCTTACAGGGGCAAGATTGAGGAGTCTTTTCATTCCTCTGCATATAACACTTAGCTCAAGGGGTGGACCAGAAACCAGAACACCTCCTTGGTATCAGAGGCCAAGGGATTAAAAATTAAGATTCCCTCAAATGCTAGAATAGGATTGAACTACAGACTTCCACAAAAAAGTTTAGGGGAATTCCATGATGCCTGGTCACTAGGCAGCGATTCCAGAGGTGGCTGGTCATTACTGTTCTCTCCTTATTCCCCCAGAAAAGTGCGGTTTCACTCTTTTTTTCCAGAGGGGGCACCTTTAGTTCGGTTGCTTCCTAAAGGTGGTAGAGCTTTGCCATTAGTGGGATGTGTCAGGGTTCAAAGTATAGGTGATGAGATATACCTGGTAATAATGTCTGTAAATGAACAGATTAATGTCTGAATAAGTCATAAATAACCTTTCCTTCCTCAGGACTCATTAATTCCTTTCTTGTATCTCTTGGATGGTTGTTTTGTTTTGTTTTTTGTTTTGTTTTGTTTTTGTTAAATCATGGATTATATTGTACCACAGTTATCTGTATATGTGCCACAACCCCTTAGTATTCCTTAGAATATGCCCAGAATACTACCTCTTCTAGAAACTAGGTGTTCTTATCTGGGATGTATGAACTTGTTTGTTCTTTCTTTTAATATTTTAGCAATTATTTCCATTTAATTAGTTTCCTTTGTAATCTTTTGTATTTTATGAATTTAAAAACATTCTAAGAATGTATCTTTGACTCAGAAAATAAGAAAGCACCTCTTTTTTTCTAGATTGTAAACTCTGTGAAGGCAGAAAACAAATCTTTGCATCACCCCCAGAACTTACTGTGCTAGTGTGTGGGGTTGAATTGAAATGAACTTATAATAGGATAATAGGACTGGATAAATACCAGACCAGGTGGCCAAAAGCTGTTCTAAAGAAATTCAGAAACATCCACAAAGTACCTTTACTATTAAATTTTAAAATTTATTTCAATAAAAAAGAAAATAGGTTAACTAGGACTTAGAATTTTTCCCCAAATCCCCTTTTTCCTACACAAAGTCTTCTTTCTTGGGAGAAAATATCTATTTAGTTCTAATGATATTTTAAAAGCTTGCTGTCTCCAACTTGTATTTCCATACTTATGTATTATGTTTCTTTTCCCCTTCCACATTCCAGCCACCCTGTCTCACTTCCTGTTCCCCATATATAACATTGTCTTTCATGTGTGTACATTTACACTGACTGTCACCCATGCCTGGAATGCACTCCCTCCTCACTTTGGTTTCTTGGAATCCCTGGCTCCATTCAAGATTTAGCTCAAGGCCCAACACATGAGGCCTTTTTTCATCCTCCCAATTGCCTTTTCTTCCATCTCTATGAAGTTGTTTTATATTTATTTCTTATATATCTTTTATTTACTTATTTATGTATACATTGCTTCCCTCCTTAAGGGGAGGGATAGTTTTTGAGAGTTTTTTTCCTTTTATCCTCATTGCCTAGCACATTGACTGACATATAAGAGACACTCCATAAATGCTTGTTGTATTGGGGGAAAGATGTGTTTGTACAATATTTATAACAATTGATTATAAATGCAATATATCAGCTGAGCCAACAGGGTCAACGTTAATTGAACTTGGGGCCAACATTTCTCTTCACATTTCAGCTCAATTCAACAAACTTATTAAGTGTTCACTAGGTATACTGTTAGCTAGGCTCTGATAAAAGAGAAAAGATTACATATTCCTACCCTCAAGAAACGCACTCTGATGGTGAAGATAGGACATACACAAATAAGTACAATGCAAGGCAGAAAGTGGTAAGTCAGAGGAAAAGTCTGGTAAGCCCCTGTGGGTTGCAGGGGCTCCATGTGGACCAGATGTGGACTCTGGGGCTCTGGACACAGTGGCTAAGGTGGAGGGGAACTAACCTAGTGCTTCAAATAATACTTGGGCACATCATCATCCCTGCCAATATCGATGTCAGTCCCATATATATAGCTTGTGCCCAGTGACCTCAGCCTCACTTCAAGATGTAGGAGCAACTTGTGAATAATTAGAGGATAAATGATTGGGTTCTTTTGTTTACTGTTGTTTACATAGCTAAGCTCATTAAGCATATGGCCCAGGCTTCTCTGCTTTTAGGTCTTCCACTTTATCATCTCTTTTGTTAAGGCAGTTAGTTACTGCTTGTATGACCTTCAGTCCTGCAGGAGCTGAAAGGACGAGTTCTTCACAGGGTCTCATTTCAGGGACTGGGTATGTCTCCCCCTTCTCAACTCTGGCTCAGCTGCTTGAGCGCTACAGTCTTTCTTACCCAACACTTGTAGAATGTGTGGATAAGGCAGAGTGGTTTGGAAGGCAAGCTTGGCCCTTACATCAGTCAGTACTTATTAAGTACCTACCATATTCCAGGCACTGTGCTAGGTAGGCTCATGAGATACAAATACAGAGGATGAAACAGTTCCTCCTCACTAGGTTCTTAGATTTTAATGGGGTAACCGGCGGTGGGGAACCTGTGGCCCTCTAGGTTCTTAAGTTCGACCCTTTGACTGAATAAATACAATAAAATTCAGAATAAATCCCCTTAATAAAAGGATTTGTTCAGTAAAACTTGGACTCAATCAAAAGGCTGCACCCAAGGACCTAGAAGGCCATGTGTGGCCTTGAGCCCCCAGATTCCTCTCCCCCGGGGGTAGGCAGTAAGGACATAAGTACATAAAGACTCAATATAAATAAATAACAAATATTAATAAATTAAAGGGATTAAATGAATACAAGTTTAAGTTTAAGAGAGGGAGGAAGGGCACTAACAGTGTGAGACATCAGCCTAGAAAATGATACCGCATAACTCCAGCATGGGGTGGGGAGCAGGGAGCTGGTCAAAGGTCTAGGATAGAGAATCGGGGTGGTTTTCAAGCCAGCTGTGCTGTTGGACATTATGTTATAAATCTGTTTTTTTCAGACCCTAGGCCCTTAGAACTGAAACATATCTAGAGTTTACATATCAACAGTGAGTGAATTCTAGAGCATTTAACATTGTGTTACTTCCCAGTCCTGGTAGATGACTGAGTTGATAGTATTATTTTTCTCATTGATTGAAATGATTAATTACAAACAGAACTGATGTATTTATTGATGTGATTTCTAGGTTTTGAGCGTTTGACAGCTAGTATACAGGTATTCTTATGGGGTCCTAAAATATCAAAGGATGCCATCTTTTCACCTAGTCAAACTATTCTCAATTTTCTCATCACTGCCAGTGACCTCACAGTCTCCTAGACTCAGAACCTTGGCATCGTTTTCAATTTCCCTCTTTCTTTTGCCAAACCTTTTACCTCCTACCCTTATCATATCCTACCCTACTCACATCCAATAAACCATCATGTCCTGCCAATTTTCACTCTCTAGCGCTAACCTTTCTTTCTGCTTCCACAGCCAGCTGTACTTGTAGTCCCTTATCACTTCATGCCTGGGTTATAGTAGCTGGCTACTAGTTGGTCTCCTGGCTCCAGTTCAACAGTTAACAAGTGCTTATCAAGTACCTTCTATGGACCAGGCACTGAGGATACACATACAATAAGTGAAGCAATCATTTACATTCTCTTTTACACATAGAACCTGTAATCATCTTCAAGTAATATTATAATCAAGTTTTAAAAACCCTACTTCAGAACCTCCAATAGCTGCCATGGATCTCTATATAAGATACAGACTCCTCAGTTTGGCCTTTAAAGCCTATTTACCAATGAATCTATTCCATCTTATCAGCTTCATTTTCAACTCAATTTAGTATTCTTTGATTAACTGCCTAAGACACAGGGGATACAATGATGATAAAAATAGTCCCGGCCCTCCAGAAGTTTGTATTTTACTGACAAGGTGGGGCAGGAATAATATGTATACAACTAAACAAACACAGAATATATACAAGATAATTTCAGAAGTGAAAGAATGCTAATAACTGGGGGCACTAAGAAAGGCCTTGGGTAGGAAGTGGAGCCTGAACTGGGCTTTGAAGCAAGCTCCTAATTTAGAGATGAGACAATGCATTTTAGACAAGAGGATAGCCTGATCTCTTACATCAACTTACTTGCTATTTTATCCTTACTCAACCCAATCTGTTTGTAATCCTCCATACCAGCTTGCTCGTTGCACACACCGTTCTCCCTATCAGGAATGATTTTCCTGTTCCTCTCCACCAATCTATGCCCCCAACTAACTTTTTCAAAATCTACCTTGAAATGTATTTCCTTTGGAAAGTCTTAGCTAAGTAATACCAACCATCTACTTCTGACACCTTCAGCACTTGTAGTATATTACCTTGTACTTGTTAATATATTGTGGGCAAGTTTTAAGTTACTCTGTCTTTTACATCTCACTTCTCCATATCCCCTCACATCAACAAAAGTGCTCTGACGGACTCATCATGATGTGGAGATGGGAAACTGTAAGAGCAAGCACCCTAGCATCTTTGATCTGTTTTTCTAAAGAAAAGCAATTCAAAGGGGGTTAACAATCTTACTTTAGTCAAACATATATATTTATATTATTTACTTGGTTCAGGGGAAAAAGTCAGCACCCTGAACTTCAGAAAATACAAACAGAAATTACAAGTAGACAAAAAATACAGATAGAGAAAATAATTCAACAGACGAACAGACAGAGCTTCTAGTTGTCTGATCATTATATACACACATAGTTAGTTACCAGAGAGAGAAGCACCATCTGGGTTGTCAAAGCCAGGGGGCTCAACAGCTACCCAGAGCCTCATCTGACTAAATCATACAACTCTTCCCATAAGTGAGCCCCAAAGCAAAACCTCACTTTAAGAATAGGTGTGGGCCTTCCTGAAAAACAAGGTTCCCCTAAGCAAGCTTCTTTTGTTGGGTTCCAGGTGAGGCCCATTAAGGGGCAGGGAAGATCTTCCAATTTCCTTGCCCTTACAGAAGCTTACAGAGATCACAAGGTCTGCCAGGTTTGACCGGATTGGAAAGACTTCAAGCATAGGCTCAGTAGTAGAGAGGATGTCTGTCAACTGAGCCTTTTTAAATTTGGAGAAGCTGACCACTAAGATGTAAATCACAAGCTTGACATTAAGTGATGAATTTTTTTAGCCTTAGCAATTCTGGAAGCTGTGTACCAAATTATAGGTGTTATCATTAGTGGAAGGAATGACCATACTGAATACTTGTATCTCGAGAAGAAGGACCACCTGTCAATCAACAAGTATTTATTAAATATCTTTTATGTACTATTATGTGAACTGCTACTTGCTGAGTACTAGACCTCTTCTGTTTCCTTTTATATGCACCCTTCTGTGGCTGTTACAATGTCCTGTTCATAGTAAGAATTCCTGAAAGCCTATTGTCCTGTATATTAGGGCAGATAGGTAGTACAGTGGATAGAATGCTGATCCTGCAGTCAGGAAGACTCAACTTCTTGATTCAAATCTGGCCTCAGACATTTACTAGCTGTGTGATCCTGGGCAAGTCACTTGACCCTGTTTGCCTCAGTTCTTCATCTATAAAATGAGCTAGAGAAGGAAATGGCAAACCACTCCAGTATCTTTGCCAAGAGAACACTAGATGTGGTCCCAAAGAGTCAGACATGAATGAACAGTACCTGAATGTCATTTTTTGGGGGGTAGGAGGTAGGGAAAAGATCTGGATCTATGATATTTCATTGGTAGGTAATTCTACCAATGCAGATAGACAATCGCCTTGTGATTTACAGTCTTGATTTCCTAGGACACAGAGGTCAAGTATAGCTCAGGGTCACACAGCCAGCATGTGTCCCTCCCATAACACATTATAAATAATGAATAAAAAGGAAAGTTATGGAAGCTAGAAGTTCTTAAAAGAAGACATTAAGGACAATGCTCCTGGTTAATATTGGGCATCCCAAGGAGTTCTTTTCTTCAAATCTGTTGCCCAAGAGTCTTAAATAACAAGCATGAGATGAACCCAAGGAAATTTCCATTTGCATTGTCAGTCTTTACCACTCAAGTTCCAGTACTTCCAAATAAAGGTAAAATAGAAATATATATCATAAGATTGATTTTTCAGGAGTGAAATTATCGGTTCAGAAGACTGACTCTGTTAGCATCTGGGAGGAGGCAAGGTCTAAGATGGAGTCTGTGAAGATGCTGGTCTGGCAGCTCTTAGGAAAATGCAATATTGTTTAGCACTCCAAGGCTTATGTAAGCAGCCTCATCTGGAAGGGGGAAGGAAAAGGTATCAAGAATCTGAAAATCATCTAAGTGGTAGACTTCTGAGCTAGTCTAAGTTTGAGTTCAAGGCTTTCATTCTAAATGAGTTCTTGGCAGTTCTTTATGATAATAAAGAAAAAGGAAGTGGGATGGCTTATGGATCATTCCAGTGGGTGAAATACAAAATGGGATAGTTTGCCCAGAGACACAGCCTTATTTTAATTTTTTAAAGTAGATTTTGTTTCTGTTACCTGAATTTCTGTGCCCATCCCAGAGAGCCATTCCTTATAATTAAAAAAAAAAATTAAGAAAAAAAGGGGAACAAAAATTCAGCAAAAATAATGAATTAATTGAAAAAAATTTAATGTTGTATACAATGTTTCACATTCATGGACCCCCATTTCTGCAAAGGAATTGGGAGAGGTGTCTCCTCACCTCTCCTCTTGGAGCCAAACTTGTTTGTAATTTTGTGATATTCTTTTTTTTTAATTAATGTATTTATTTTTAGTTTTCAACATTCACTTCCATAAGATTTTGAATTTCAAATTTTCTCCTCCTGTCTCCTCCCCCAAAACAGCATACAATCTGATATAAACTCTACTTACACATTCATACTAAACTTATTTTCACATTAGTCATGATGTAAAGAAGAATTAGAACTACTGGGTGGTATTCTTTTTTGATTGCTTTGTGGTAGTTAGTCTTTCTATTTAGGATATTGTAGTAGTTGTCCATATTGTGTTATTGGTTCTGCTTACTTCACTTTGCATCAGTTCATGCCTTTCCATGCTTCTTGGAATTCATCATTTCATACAACCTGTTAATAATACACATATTATAATTTGTTTAGCCATTTTCTCAATCCATGGGCATTTATGATGTTTCCAGTTCTTTGCTACAACAAAATACACTGCTATAAATAATTTGCTGTGTATGGGGGATTTCTTTGTGTTAGATCAGTTTTTTGAAGAAAGATATAGAATGGTTTTAGGGCCTCCTAAAAAGAAGTGAGATTGCATCTCACCTCATCTCACCCCTTTTTAAGAAATAAATCTAAAATTTTAAATTTAACAAATAGAAAAAAATTACTTTCCCCATACTACCTTTGTGATTAATGTTAGACAAGTGGCTTGACTTCTTCAGACCTCAGTTTTGTTATCTGTGAAATGAAAGAGATTAGAGCAGATGATCTTTAGGCTTCTTTCCAGGACTAGAACTCAGGTCTTCTCACTCATCTTCTCTTCTCAAAAAAATATGCTTCTTAAAATGACTTAATCAGGAAACCCAGATGAGTGATACTCTCTCATCATAGCCATTTTCCTCATTTTTTTTTAAACTAACAAGACTCTTAAGAGAAAAACCACAGACTCAGAAGAATGATCACTCCCTTTTTCCTTTTGTCAAAAGGATCCTAATCCTACCTCTTGTCTTTGGCTCTTCCAAGTCCTTGGGTCAAATCTATTGGTCTGATGAAGGTTGTTGGGGAACAACTGCAATCTCTTTTAAAGATCTTAAGGAATTACTTATATGGGTCAAAGGCTGGTATGACTTAGGCCAAGAAGGGCAGTGCAAAGAAATATGCCAGCTGTTGTGGGGGGTTGTTACACATATCATCAAGAGTCCTTTAATTCTCTTGTGTAATTTTCACTGAAAAGGTATGAGAAATTCCTGCTTCTTAATATATGCACATCCCAATTTTTGTCTTTCTTCAACGACTCTTGAGAATTAGTGAAGCAGAACTTATACACAATTTTGAAAAATACATTTGTTTTTTTAAAAGAAAAGATGTGATTGGGTTTCCCCATCTCACCCAAGCTAGAAAGTACAGGGGACACTATGGACCCAATTTCACCACCAGTTGTCGGGAGCTTTGACCCTGATCCAGTCTACCTCTGACACTGATCCATCTCTGTCCCTGGACAATTCTCCCCTCATAGACTACCCAGTAGTCCCTTGTCCTAACCAGCCCCAGGTCTGACCATATTAATGTGAAACCTGATCAGCAAAGCCCACTGCAACTCTGGAGTGCCCAATAGCTATGAGCGTAGATGTATACCACTATGTCTGGCTACATGTACTCTGAAAAATTATTCGACATTTTTTGTCTGTTTTAAAAATAGCAAAGTAAATATTTACAAAAACAAAAAAATCACTCCCCGTCTTCTAAGTTATAAAGCAAGGGAATCAAAATCCAAGTATAAGCAATTTTTGTTTTGCTTATTTATCTCATAAGCAGTTTACTTTGATATTCAGTTACCTATAGTCTTTTTCCCCCCTTTGTTGGTTTTTTAAAAAAATCAATCTATTCTTACTACTACCTCCCCACCAGCCTGAGCAGTTTTTGTTTTTTTTCCCAAATTCAAAAAAATAAAGCCTTCAATACATAGCTGCAAGTCTGGCAAAACATTCCCACATTGGCCATCTCCAAAATACGTCTCTTTCTGCATTTTTTAAGTTTAGCAGCCAGCATTTTCCCGCCAGGGGTGGGAATTCCCTTGTTTCAATCTCATACATCTCATCACCACTGTGAATTCCTCTCCAAATGCTTACAATGAGCTAGTCATCGTCCAGGATACCAAAGTCACAGCATTGGCTCTGATCATCAATGACAGGTTAATTTTCACCACTTAGTCCTCTTGTACATTTAAGATCCCCCAATCCTAAAGCACCTATCCTTCATTTGACTCCCTTTTTCCTTCCAACTCCTGCTTGATTGTTCTCCTCTTTTTTAGATCTAAACTTTTTGAATGAATGGCCACTTATACTTCCACTTTCTCAGTTTTTAATACCTGTTGTTTGCATTGTGGAGCGTGTTCTTTGCCCCCATACAGGGGAGGGCTTCTGTGGTTTTCCTCTATCTGGCTGAGATATGTTCCCTCTGAATTATAGTCTTAGTGGTGCAATGTCAGGTAGGCCCTATTATAAAGGGTTTTTTGTAGGAAAATTAAGATGTTTGCTGTTCTTGGTGCCCTCAGAGGCAGGGGGCTAGATGGACAATCAGTCTGACTTAGTATGACAATTCCTTTATATTCTTAAAGACAATTCCTTTATATTCTTGAAAGTATTTCCAGTGGGAGTTGTAAGGGAGAATTTTGTATTACAGTAATAAAGAAGGGTGGCAATGAGCATCTGTAATAGAGGTGGCAGCAGTGGGAATGGAGAGGAGGTTGGGGGAAATTTTGAGATGCTGTGCAGGCAGACTCAAAAGGCATTTGTAATCAATTGAAAATATAAAGTTGAGTCAGAGGGAAATGTCAAAAGATGATCCTCAGGTTATGAAAATAGTGGGGTTGGGTCAGTGGTCTTGCCACAGACAGAGCGAGGCAATCTAGAAGTATTCACTGAGTGCCTATTGTTGTGCCAGGCACTGGCTAGAGAGGGAAGGAAACTTCGAAGCCATTGAGTCCAGCCCCTTGATTATACAAATGAGAAAAATGAGGTCTAGAGGTCAAAGGACTTGCTGAGGGACTGCTGCAAAAGTAGTAGAGTGTCCAGCCCAGGATTTGAACCCAGACCCTCTGACTCTAGAGTGTTCTTTATGTGTTTTAGAGGCATTCTTGATGAGGAGGCATGGGGGACAGGATGCACACATGTAGTTATATAAAAAATAAATATGAAGTAGTTATGAAGACTGCTAACTATTAGTGGGGTCAGGAAAGGCTTTATGTAGAAGGTGAGGCTTGAACTGAGTTTCGAAAGAAGGGATTCTGTGAGACACAAGGGAGAGGGAAGGGGATTCTAGGCTGGGTAACGCCTCATACAAAGGTACAAGTGCAAGATAACGGAGTAGTAGAAGTAGTTTAGATTTAGTAGGTAAATTCTGAAGAACACAACTTCTATGTCAGGACAGAGAATTTAGACCTTATTATATATATAATGGGGAACCATAGATGGTTTTTGAGGAAAAACAACGAAAGCAGTATTCTTCTGGTGGTAAAGATGATGGACTCAAGGAAGAAAGCTCTGGAATGAAGAGGCATTGAAGGCTGAGAAACAAGTCTAGTCCTCATGGAGAAGTACCTGAACTAGGGAAGTTAATAGTGAAAATGGAGAAGAAGGCATAGATGGAAGAAGCATTTTAAAGAAGTGCTATGTGTAAGACTCATCTTCATGAGATCAAATCCGGCCTCAGACACTTATTAGCTCTGTGACCCTGGACAAGTCACTTAACCCTGTTTGTCTCAGTTCCTCATCTGTAAAATGAACTGGAAAAGGAAATGGCAAAACCACTCCAGTATCTTTGCCAAGAAAACCCCAAATAGAGTTATGAAGAGTCAGACATGACTGAAATGACTGAACAATAACAAGAAGTGTGTGAGGAACCATAAAAAGGCCAGACTGGCTAGAGTCTAGCCAACAAATCTCCTTAATAAAAGGATTTGTTCTGTGAAGTTTAGATTCAGTCAAAAGGCTGCACTTGAGGACTTAGAGGGCTGCAGGTTCCCCACCCTTGGGCTAGACTATAGAGTGGAAGAAGAATTATGTAGAAGGAAGGTGGAAAAATGAGTTGGGGCCATATTGTGAAGAGGAAAAGATACATAAGTTTAGTTTAGGACATGTTGAGTCTGTGGGGTCATGTGATGGAGTAGCCAAATTGTAAATGTTAGTCTGGAGCTCATAAAAATGCCAGGCCTAGAGATAAAAACTGGGCATTCCACTTTCTCTCACCTCTCATTTATCATCATTTGGCATAGAGATGGTAATTGAAACCATGGGAACAAACTTGATTGCTAAATGGAGAAAATATAAAAAGAGATGAGGGGCAAAGATAATCCCTCGAGTGATGCCTATACTCTGGGGCTGGGAAAAGGATATTTCCTCTTTATACATGCAGACTTTAGATCCCTGCTACCTGGCACTTTTAGAGAATTGGTAGTTTCAGCAGAGTTAGAAGAGAAGTCGGAAGAAACAGGGACCACTTTAGGCTAGATAGTCCCCTGGGTAGCCCTGGTCTGCTACTGATAAGATTTCTACCCCCAAAATATCTACCTAAAATTGTCTACTTTGCTTTGTTAATTGACTGAAATTGTATCTGGCAAAGAAGCCTCTTCTTTTAAGAGACGTAACACCTCTGGGGGATGTTAAGGAATCTCTTACTATGAAAGGGATAATAGTCATTCACACGTCAGTATAAATTAGTTCAGTAAGCTAGGATGGCACTCCACTCCAAATATCACCTAGGATTTTTAATTAGTGGGTAGAAGTAGGTAATTTGGACTGTGGAGTACTTTACAAAATGGAGGCAACCTGCTGTGAGGGACTTAGGTAGTATGTGGCATTGAAGGCTGAGAAGTTCAGTCCTCATGGAAAAGTGCCAGGAGTAGGCAAGCTAGTAGTGAAAATGGAGAAGGCACATATGGGAAAAGCATTTTAAAGGAGTGCTATGTATGAGGAGGGCAGCTGGGTGGCACAGTGGATAGTGTGCCAGGCCTAGAGTTATGAGTTCAGATCTGGCACAGGGTGCTTGAGGGACCCGTAAAAAGGGGGATACTGTGAGGTCAGAGACGTACACAGAAAGGAAGGTGAGAGGCTGCCAAAGATGAACACTGCCATTTCAAAATTTCACTTAGGGTACCCTGAACCCAGGAAAAAGACTAGGAAGCATCAGCTCTTCATTGTGTGGTCTCTACTTCTGGGACCTAACAGGTTTCTGTTAATGGAGTAATAGAAAATAAGTTTGGATGAAATAGAGTAGATTACGGAAAAAAAAACCCTTGTACCAAGCCAAAGAATTTAGCCTTTATCCTGTATGCACTGGGGAGGAATAAATGATTTCTGAGCAGGGACAATGAAAGCAAGATTCTGCTAATGGTGGGGAGGATGGACTGAAGGGACAAAGGACTGGAATGGGAAGGCATGGAAGGCTGCAAAGCAAGGTTAGGCTCCATGGAGAAGCATGGCCTAGGGAAGTAGTAGTGAAAGTGGAAGAGGCTTATTTGGAAGAAGCATTTTAAAGAATTAATCAGTAGGACTTAGTGACTGTGCCTTGGTATAGGTGGTGAAGGAGAAAGAACAGTCAGAGATGATAAGTTTTCATTTGAATGATTTAGAAGTGGTGCGTACAAATGATAGCAATCAACACATTGAGATAAGGAACTATTTTGAGGGGAAAGAAGTTGATTCTGCTTCTAACCCCATTTACACTAATCAATCAACAATCAATAAAGCAACAAACAATAATAATTAGCATTTATTAAGCTCCCACTATGCACCAGGCATTATACTAGGCATTAGGTTGTTCAGTTGTGTCTGACTCTTTGTGACCCCATTTGGGGTTTTCTTGGCAAAGATACTGGAGAGGTTTGCCATTTCCTTCTCCAGTTCATTTTACAGATGAGGAAACTGAGGCAAACAGGGTTAAGTGACTTGTCCAGGGTCACACAGCTAGTAAGTGTCTGAGGCTGGATTTGAACTCGGGTCTTCCTGACTTCAGGCTCAGCACTCATTTCACTGTGCCACCTAGCTGCCCAGGCATTAAGAATACATATGCAAAAATGAAACAGTCCCTGCCCTTTAAGATCTCCCATTCTATTTTGGGAATGAAGCATGTTCATGGGCAGCTCTATCAGCTCTCTTATGGGGAAACCCGATCATCTGGGGAATCAGACAAGGGCTCTGGAAGGAGGAGTCACGTGAACTGAGTCTTGAATGGGGCATTGGGTTCTAAGGGGTGCAGGGAAGGAGAAAGAATTCTAAGAGGTCTGGAAAGCCTTTACAAAGGCATGAAGACAAGATGTAATGTCATTTGCAAGGAGCAACAAGGGAGGCCAGTTTGGCAGGAGCATGGAGTGCCTGAGGGAAAGCAGCCTATAACCAGCCCGGGAAGATGGGCTGGAGCCAAAGCAGAAAAAAGAGGAGTTTGTATTTTGTCTGAAAGCCCCTGAAGCTTTTTAGCATGGGGGTAAAGTGATGTGACCTGTGTTTTGGGGGTGTCAGTTGGGGGGATGGTTTTGGGTAGGCTGCTATTTACATCTTGCTGATTGCCTTCCAACAAAAGAAGATAATCCTATCCGTCAAAAACTTAGGTGCCCTGGTACAGAAACTTGAGTCTAGTATATGAAATCATTTTGGCTGAATGACCTAAGGGTGGTGAGTTAGCATGTTGGTTGTTCCCATTTCTTTGTGTATTTTGAATGGGAAATAGAGCATTCATTCATTCATTCATTTATCCATCTATCCCTAAAACATTTATCGTGCCTGTTCTGTGTAAGACTTTATGTTTAAGTGCTATATAAGGTAATTTGACTTCTTGCACATAGTGTCTTATCTCTACTGCAGATGTAAAACTATTTGGTCTGGTAGAAGGAAGGAATGGAGACTAGAAAATACATACTCAAATTGTATAGGAGATCCAGCAATCCACTGGTTGCTAAATTTTATTTATTTATTTATTTTTGGTTGCTAGATTTTAAACTAAGTTCTCATGCAAAATACCTGTTATGGTCTCCCAGCCAGGTGCCCTGTTTTACCCATCTCAGGTTAGCTTTCTGTCACCACTACCCAGTGGTAAAAGGGATGGAGGTTGTTCTTTCAGTGGCCATGTCCCAGGATTTACAATCTTTCCTACTCCCTCTTCTGTCTTGGTGGTACCTCCTGGTACAGCCCTTCTACTGTGGAGACTTAGACTAGTAGAGGTAGAAAGGGAGGGATTTAGGAATGGGAATTAGGAGTGGTCTCTGTGCAAATTCTATCAGTTTAACACTTTATCCAACTCTCTGGAGAGTTGGATCAACAACAACAACGACAGCTTACTTTAATATAGTGCTTTAAGGTTTACAAAGCAGTTTCCTCACCACAACCTTATGAGGCAGATGGTGTGAATTTGATTATCTGTATCTTATAGATGAAGGAACAGGCTCAGATGGTAAATTACTTCTTCACTGTCACACAGTAAGTTGTATCAGAGCCAAGGCTCAAACCCAGACCCTTTGATTATAAGACAATATTGGTAAAAGACTTGAAATTTTTTTCTAATAAACAAAAATGTATTTTCTCTCCCTCCCCAACCCATTAGAAGGGGGAAAAGCCCTTGTAACTTATGCACAGTCAGGAATAATAAATCCCCACATTGACCATTTCAAGAAAAAAAATTGTCTTGTTCTGCACGCCGAGGCGCATTATGTCTCTATCAGGAAGTCCTTTATCCTTGGTCCTGTGGAATCATGGGTGATCATTGAGTTCCTGTCTTTTAAAGTTGTTTGTCTAGTAAAACGCTTTTGGCAGAATTATTCATATACTTCAGGCAAAAAAGTTCTTTTGAGGCCCAGGTACTTCTAGCATTGTCCTTACTTTCCATTTTGAAATGTCTGATTTGTGGGGAAGTCAGTTTGATTTAGCTAGAATAGCAAATGCATGATGGATAGTGCATGAATTAACCAATAAATGTAGCTTCAGAGCAGCTAGGTGTCTCAGTGCATTCAACATCAGGTCTGGAGTGCAGAAGACTGGAATTCAAATGTGACCTCAGACACTTAATAGCTGTGTGACCTTGGGAAAGTCACTTAACCCCATTGCCTAATTAAAAAAAAAAGTAGACTGGAGCTAAACTGTGAAAGGGCTCTAAAAGCCAAGCTGAAGAGCTTTTATGTAGTCCCAGAGGCAGTAGGAAGCTACTGAAGTTCCCTGAGTATGAAAATAACATGGTCAGGGGTATGCTTTTAGTAAGATTCTTTTGGCAGCTTTGTGGAGGATGCGTTAGAGAAGGCAAGAGATTAGAAATAAGGATACCAGTTATTCTATTGCAATATAGTCTAGATGAGAAGTAGTACAAGCTTGTACTAGGTTAATAGTAACGTCAGAAAAGGGGCCAGATGTGAGAGATGTTGTGGAGTTAGAATTGACAAAGACCTGGCAACTGACTGGATATTTGTGAGGGAGGGTTAAAGAGGAGGGAAGAACTGGGGATATTTCTGAGGCCATGAATCTCTGTGCCTGGGAGTATAGTGTTGCCCTCTACAAAAATAAGGATGTTTTGTAGGCATAGATAATGAGTGCTATTTTGGATATTCTGAGTTTGAGATGCCTGTGGAGCTGTCCAAATTGGCAGCTGGTGAAATGGGATTGGAGCTCAGGAGAAGAAATTAAGGCTGGATGGATAGATCTGAGAGTCATCTGCATTGAGAGGATGATTCAATCCACTGAAATTGATGAGGTTACTAAAATATAAAGGGAAGAGAATCAAAGAGCTAGGACAGAACCTCGGGGGACACAAAATCAGGGAGCTGGATATAGTCATTCCCTTCTATCTATCAACACTATAGAGTTTATATCCCAATGTTCTCTGACACTGTAATAAATTTATTTCTAAATGGGGACCTGTCATGTCTCACTGGGGCAATATCTGAAAAGAAAGGGTATTGCCAGAAAGAAGAGAAAATAGGGAAAAGGCAGTAAACCTCAAGGTCAGGATAGCCCTTGACTGACTCCATACCTTGGTATTAGAAGCAGAAAGTTAATTGGAGGGAATAGGAGGTGGATGATAGCCCAGAAAAGCAGACTAGGGAGTGGTTATGTGCCCAGAGACCTGTTATAGAATGTGTGTGCTATTAATGACAGAAGTTGGTTTCTTTCACTCCTTGGCCTGCCATGCAGAACAATTGGCGCCCTCAGACTCTTCATTCTTTGACAGATCTTGCCTTCAGTGGAATAGATGTGCCTTTACCTCTCCTCATCCTATGTGATTCTAGTTCATATCTTTCCATAAATCCTACACAGAGGATGCTCACAGTGCACCAGAGACCTTCCTCTGGGTATTTTAATAGCTTGGGACTACCAATGTAGAGACGTTCCCTTCACACCAAACCCATCCCATCGATGAGGTTTTAAAATTTTTCTCTTGATTCTGCATGTGTCCATATGGGTATTTGAAAAGTACACACATCCTTTTCTTTGCATGTGGCAAAAATATTGACTACATTAGCACCATTCATGACATAGTGTCCATCAATGCCTTTTGCCAAGCCAAAGTCTGTCAACTAAGCTGATGTCAGCTAGCAGCCATATGGAATTGTGTGGTTTTTCTAATTGTGCCCCTCCCAGAAGAGGCATGTGCAGAGAGTATTGAGAAGCAGACAAAACACATTGTGTTGTTTCTGCTTCCCTAATGGACTGCCTGGAAACATGTGTGTGTGTGTGTGTGTGTGTGTGTGTGTGTGTGTGTGTGTGTGTGTGTGCAAGAGAGATTTATTTTTAACATTCATTTTTTGGAAAAAAATTTGGATTCCAAATCCTCTCCCTCTCTCCTACCCATTGAGAAGGCAAGAAATGTGCTATCAATTTATACAAGTGAAATCATACAAAACATATTAGCCATGTTGCAAAAAAAGCAATAAAAATAAAGTGAAAAAATTATGCATCAATCTTCGTTCAGACTTTATCAATTCTCTTTCCAGAGGTTGATATCATTTTTCATCATAAGTCCTTCAGAATTATCTTAGATCATTGTATTGATCAGAATGGTTAAATCATTCACATTTAATCATTATATATATATTATTATATAGTATTGTACAATATTGCTGTTACTGTGTACAATTTTTTTTCCAGGTTCTGTTTACTTTGTATCAGTTCATACAAGTCATCCCAGGTTTCTCTGAAACCATCCTTCTTGTTATTTCTTATAGCACAGTAGTATTCCATTACATTCATATGCCACAACTTTTTCAGCCATTACCCAACTAATGGACATCCCCTCAATTTCTAATCCTTTGCCACCACAAAAAGAGCTCCTTATAAATATTTTTGTACATATATGTCATTTTCCTTTTTTTAAAAAAAATCTTTGGTATAAAGACCTAATAGTGGTATTGTTGCATATTTTTTAGCTTTTTCAGCATAGTTCCAGATTGTTCTCCAGAATGGTTGGACCAATCCAGAATTCCACCAACAGTGTACTAGTGTCCCAATTTTTCCACATCCTTTCCAACATTTATCATTTTGCCTGGAAACTTCTGAGTAGCCTATGAATCTCCTAAAATAATAAAAATGACTAATGTGACTTTGAATGTTCATTCAGAAAAAAATTCCTATGAAATTTCTACATAAGAATAGTTCAATGATGATAATACAGTACATTCTTTGTTATTGAGTTCAGTTAAAAAAAATTTAGGCACCCACTATGACCTAGGTATAGGAAATACAAAGGCACATTTTGCAGTTAGGAAAAAGAGCGTTCCAGTTAATGAAGTTTTTATTTTGTTAACAAGGAGTTGTTTCAGTCAGCAAACATTTATTAGACATCTAACTGATGCCATTTCTACCCCTTCAAAGAAGCACATACAAGACTTTAATATTAGGGTCCAAGGTGGTGGTTCCACTTGTACTTGATGAAAAAAACAGTTTTTTGAAATAGTTTTGAAAACCTTTTCAGTCTTTCTTACTGTAGTTTTCCTTCCATTTTCCTTCTTTTTTTCCCTTTTTTTGGAGGGGGGAGGGCAGCGCAATTGGGGTAAAGTGACTTGCTCAAGGTCACACAGCTAGTAAGTGTTAAGTGTCTGAGGCTGAATTTGAACTCAGGTAGGTCCTCCTGACTCCAGGGCTGGTGCTCTATTCACTGTGCCACATAGTTACCCCTCCATTTTCATCTTAAATGACCTAGGTATAACTTTGATTAGCTAGATTTCTTGTCATACTATCTTTGAACTATTTTTTAAAAATCTTCACTATTTCTGCTTTATGAGGCAGTCTGAAAGTTATAAATTTAATTACCTTTTTTGTGCAGCTAACTCACAGATACATATATTCAGTCATGGTCTTCCTCTCCAGATCCGGTTCTGCATCACGAATTGCCTTTAAAACATTTGTATTAGATGTTCTACAGGAATCTCAAACTTGGTGTGTTCCAAACCTTTACCCCAAACACATCCCTCTTCTAAACTTCCCTCATTCTGTTGAGGGCGCCACTTCCCTTCCAGTCACCATCCATGATTCCTCACTCTCTCTTCCCAAACACATCCATTTATTTGCCAAATCTTATTGTTTCAATCTCTGTGGTATCTCTCATATGTATACCCTTCTCTCTACTCAAATAGGTGCACCATAGTTCAAGCCCTCCTTACTTCTTTCCTGATAGGTAGTACCTACATAATTGGTCTTCCTTACTCAACTCTCTCCCCACTTCATTCCATTCTCTACACAGCTATCAGAGATTTTTCTAAAGCACAGCTCTGACCATAGCAGCCTTCTATTCAGCAAACTTTTTGACTTCCCATTCCCTCTAGTATTGAACATGAACTGCTTTGTTTAGCATTTAAAGTTCTTTACAACCTGATTCCATCCTACCTTTTGAGCCTTATATTACATATTTCTCTTCTTCACACACACTTTGGTCCAGCCAAACTGGTTTCTTGATTTTGTTCACACTCAATCCTCCTATCTCCCATCTCCATCTCTTTGTCCTGAATATTCCCTGTATTTGGAAGGTATTCTTCCCCCCCCCCCCCCCCATGTCCATCTCTTGGAATCCTTGGTTTCCTTCAAGATTCAACTCAAGCACCACCTTCCGCAGGGGGCCCTCAACTGAGATAGCCTAGGAAAGACCCTGGGGCAACTGACTGATCTAAACCTCCATACTAGAACCAGGATCACTCTAGTTTCTTGGAAAAACTTGGAACTTACCCTATCTCAATACATGATGCTAGCCTTGGAATGGTGATAGGGAAGGAGGCAGTACAGGGTAGCCTTCTCAGACACCATTACCAGATATGAAAGGACCCTTTGGACCTCCTCTGGTCAGAGCTGGTCTTTATTGAAACCCAGAGCACTTGGCCACAACTGAACCAGCCTCAGGCACCTAGTTAGTCAAGTGTTCATGACTCTTATTAATCAATTACCAAACCTTGAAACTAGTAAGACATACAATGAACCTTTGACATAATTTGAAACAAAAGTTGGGCTACTTTTAGAAGATAATGGAAATGAATTTTTAAAATCCCATTTTGTATAATATATAATTAATATACAAATTAGAATGAAAATTGATCACTGACTTTTTTTATTTTTAGCACTGAACAATTCACTCTCTGTTCCTAAATTTGTGCTTTCCATTCTTACATGATCATAAATTTAAAGCAGGGAGGTGCCTTAGAAGCCATTTTACAGATGAGGATGTGAGGCTCAGAAAGGTTAATTAACATGCCTAAGATCACATAGTGACCCAAATAGAATTTCAACACAGGTCATCAGATTCCAAGTACGGCACTCTTTCCATTGTACTGCTCCATCTTTCTGGTCTATCAAGACTCTAAAATGGTTCTTTCCACCAGTGTAAGCTTTATGATAAAGGGATTCAATCTAGAACCAAGGAGTTAACTACCAGAAGACCCTAATCCCTTTGGAATTGGAAGAAGTCCTGGGCTCTGATTCTTACCAAAAGAAAAAAAATATGGTCTTATCCACACTTTTCTTACCAAAAGAAAAAAAATATGGTCTTATCCACACTTCTCTTACCAAAAGAAAAACAATGTGGTCTTATCCACACTTCTATAAGAGAGGATTTCAGGATTTTTGTGCTTTCATGGTTCATGGCACAGAAACCAACAAAACAAAAGAAAGTTATCAGCAAAATGAGACAGATGGTGGGGCTGAGATCTAAGGTGGGGCATAAGTGCTGTGAAGGACCCATATGTTTCTGGAGCCTTTCCAACTCATTCATAACCCCCTCCAAAAATCAGCAAACAGTTCTGATTCGGGAAGAGGAAAAAGGGAGAAGCTACATAGCTCCAGGGTTAAAGAGGGACGCATGTGAATTTGGAAAACTACTTGTATTACAAATGCCAGCACCTATCAGTTTGTGCTTCTTGTCCTGTGGTTTCTTTCTCCTCCCAGGCCCTTCTGATTTCACCTGTGCATAGGATTGTAGACATAGGACTGGAATGGACCATGAAAATCATATTGTCTAATCCTCTCCTTTTTACAGATACTGAGGTGTAGGGTAGTGAGGTAACTTGCCCACAGTCACACAAAGATTAAAGGTCAGAGGTGGGATTTGAACCTCATTCCTCTTCACTCTAAGGATAATGATTTTTTCCCCATTATATCCTGCTGCCTTCCAACCCACCACTCTTGGTGCTGTCCTCCTCCTCTCTAGTGCTTCTGCTATTTTCTAGCTTCCTTCCCTAGGTCCTCTTCTTTTAAAAAATTTTATTTTTTCCCCAATTACATGTCAAGATAGTTTTTAGCATTCACTTTTATAAGATTTTGAGTAACAAATTTTTTTCCCTCCCACCTTCCCTCTTCCTAAAATGGTAGGCAATTTGATATAGATTATACATGTGAAGGACCCATATGTTTCTGGAGCCATACATTATACATGTAGAAAAACCCAATATACATGTTAAACATTTCCATATTAGTTACAGTTGCAAAAGAAGAAACAGATTAAAAGAAAAAACAAAAAATAAAGTGAAAAAATATGCTTCTATCTGGGTGTGGATAGCATTTTCCTTCCTGAGTCCTTTGTGCTTGTCTTGAATCATTTTGCTGGGAAGAGCTAAGTCATTCAAAGCTGATCATCACAAAATGTTGCTGATAACTGTGTTCAATGTTTTCTTGGTTCTGCTTATTTCAGTTTGCATCAGTTCATACAAGTTCTTCCAGGTTTTTCTGAAATCTGCTTGCTCATCATTTCTTATTGCACCATAGTATTCCAATACATTCATATACCACCTAGGTCCTCTTCTAAATTTCTTTTGATCATTCCCTCCAAATCTAAAGATTTAAGTACCTACTCTGTGCAGATAATCCTGTATGAAAAGACAAAGACAAACACTCCCAAGGAACCCCTAAGTATTTTCCCTTTCAAAGGCTTGTAGATTTATAGATCTTGAACTAGAAGGGACTTTCGAGGTAAACTTTTGAAGGGATTTTATAATAAATGCTTGTAGCTTATCAGTCAATGGTATCTCATCTCATCTTATCTTATCAGAAGGTAGGAGCCATCATAGTCTGATAGAAAGAGCACTTCACTTGGAAGTCATAGGACCTGAGTTTGAATCTCTGCTCTGTCACTGAGGGCTGCTAGGTGGCTAGTAGATAGAGTGCTGGGCCTGAAGTCAGGAAGATTCATCTTCCTGAGTTCAAATTTGGCCTCAGACATTAACTAGCTATGTGACCATGGGCAAGTCACTAAGCCCTGATTGCCTCAGTTCCCCGTCTGTAAAATAAGCTGGAAAAGGAAATGGCAAACCACTCCAGTATCTTTGCCAAGAAAAACCCAAGTGGGGATAGGAAGAGTTGGACACAACTGAAATCAATGAACAACAACCAATTTAGAAAAATTAGAGTTGAAAGAAAGCCACCAAAACAACAACAAAAGACCTAGAAGCTACCCAGCAAAAAATTTTGGTGAAATGAATTAAGAAAGTATTTAGTTCTGAGAAAAGAAGGCTAAAGGGAGACTTATTAAGAAATTTCAAATAGATTTGAATAGGGAAT